>CP136067.1:116536780-116569280 GCA_032622095.1 Siphonodentalium dalli | reverse complement strand
TGAAGCAGGCGCGTACATAGATGCGGCGTATATGGGGGGGGGGCAAAGGGGAGGACGGGCAGCGGAGCGCGTTACATGTGGGCCCCTGTGGTTATACATGTACTGGTATCTTATGTTTTTCATTCTGCACACCATGAACAACATTCTGCTGATGATAATACATGCATGACTCTTTGCTTCGGAGGATAAAATATTTGTTTTGAGTTGAAGAACCAATCCTTCAATGTCCATGGTAATTGGACCACACATGAAAGATTTTTATTAACGAATTGTTATGATATGTGCTGGGGATTCCAATTCGAACCAGGCATCTCCATAAATGAATATGGGATACGAAGTGAATAAAATAAATAGATTTCAAATGTAGATATCTAATACCATTGAAGGGGTCATTGTCGCCACATTTAGGTGTGATGGGTATCAAGCTTTAGGAAAAGTTGTTTTGGGCACCAGCTTGAACTCTGTATTGTTCTGAGCACAGAAATGTTGAAGAAATAATTTATGCTATCAAATGGCGCATGTGTAATCATCTTTAAAATTGATATTTCAGACTAGTAATGCTTTTTCTCGGTGATATAACTTTATGATTTGCGAAAACCTGTGCAACATAACACTGCAACCGTCAAGCTGGGTACCCAAAATGCCTATTCATAGCCGGTAACCAACACACCAAAATGTGGCGACAATGACCGCTTCAGATCTAATACATGTAACTCTGCATTGAAAGGTGGGCTCCTCAACTCAAATCAAATATTGTTTTCACCCCGAAGCCGAATAAATAGTATATTAGCTATTGGTGTTACAGCAGACAAGGCAGCTTTAAACTGAATTTGTGTATGGGTTACAAGGCTACAAGCTTGTATGGGTTACGTTCTACTGTTCTAGTATTACCAAAATAATCGATGAAAGGAGAGTAACGTAATATGGTCCAGACAGACCGATTCCTTGATGGACATACCCCACCTACCCGTGCATGCATATTTCCAATATTAATAGCTTTAGGCTAAAATATGGGTACACTCATCGATGCATTGGCATTTGACCCGGTAACCTTACCCCCAAGACATTAGCATTGACATTTCCATCGAAAATTGTTTATGAATAGAACCTTGTGTTGAATTCACTACAGTGGATGATTCGAGCGAATGTTACCTCTTCACAATAACACCATGCACACATGGCATCAATAGTTCGAAGGCGAGAATGATTCGTCAAACACTAGCATTTCAACCAGGCTCTGATCATGTATAAATTGTATTACTTCAATTTCGTGACTATTGGTTTTGAATATTAAGAAACGCCAAATCAAATGTTTAGTTTAAACAAATTTCATACTCATACATAATGAATATGTAAACAAACTCAACATTTGCAGTATTCATTACATATGACGATACACATTTTCAAAACATGTGTACACTTCAGCACTTTTTGGTGAGAGTGGCCCCTTCAGCGTCACTATATGACGAAATCCGATATTTGTCTCATTACCATCGTTACAAATAACTTCCACAGGCAACTCTGCAGTATGACGTCACCGCCCATATTTAAAAAAAAATAGCTTTGATTGATATAATGTACTTTCGGTTTTGTTTCCGCGACGATTTTCATTTGCACAAAATGATGGTATGCATTCTCTCAGAATATGTTCTGCATCTTGTGATATATTTTTAATTAAAATAAATTCAGCTGATCAATTACGTTTTATATGTTTATGAATTGCAACAAAAATAATAATTTCTTTGTTTCACTTCGAAATCAACATAGATAAATGTTTGACATCGTAACTTTCAGTGTCTAATTGGTTGTCATAAACTCTGAGTTTGTAAACACTGTGTGAAATTAGCCATGCAGCGGTAAAGATATTATGATATTATTAGCTATTGGGTCAGCCGGAAACGGAAGAAATTGGGTGGGTGGGTGGTCCGAGGCCGGAAAAAAATAAAAATGATCATACGTGCCTGGAATTTTTTTCCGACCCTCCCCTGATTGGGTGGGGTTTACTGGAATCGTGCTGGCTGAAGGAATTCCCCTAGTCTTCCATGCGACTATCGCCTGATCGGTTACATTGCTTTACTGATGATATTGCGATTGGTTGGCAATTACATAATATCTGCTTGTAGTAATGGAACCCCTACCTAGCATCGTCTGAGTATGATTTTAATCAGAACTGTGTCCATACTATCTCAGAACTGGAAACCAATGTTTCTCCAAAAACAATTGGGTAGTGGCACAGACTAAATATATATATATAGTGGGTACTCAAAGTCCAAGAACAGTAAAGGGACGCAGTGTCATATGGGAGGCCCTTTTCACATTTATTATTTATTTTCGTCTAAGTGCAAATATTTGTGCTTAAGTGTAAATCATTAGTGCTTAAGCGCAAATCATTTGCACTTAAGCGCAAATCGCTTACGCTTAAGCGAAAATCATTTGAGCTTAAGCACAAATAAGTGTCTATCAATTTATTTGCGCTTAAGTGCAAATCATTTGCACTTAAGCACAAATCATTTGCGCTTAAGTGCAAATACCTAACACTCCCTTACTTCCCTCTGATTGTGAATAATTGAGTCCATCTCATAGTATATTATCATGGGCCCATAGTAGTAGCCCCAGACATACTCGAAAGTTGAAGAAAAAACATATTTCTATATGCATATCAGCATCTCTGTCCCTGGTGTCCCAAGATTTGGTGCCTCACTCCCAGAGCTCTAGTATATTTTATTAAATGGACATCTCCTGCACAGATATATACCATTTACATGGCCATAAATAGGGAATTATGGGTTACTGTGGGTTTCCTTCCCTCATATGGTGTACTTATTGACTTGAATAATTGATATTATCCATGTCCCCAAGAATTTGTGTCTCCATCCCAGAGATCTAGTATATTTTATAAAAGAGAAATATCTTCCACAGATCTATACCATTTCCATGGTCATAAAAGGGATCGCGGTGTTACTGGGGGATTGCTTCCCTCATATGGTGGGCCTATATAGACTTTAGTGGTGTGTTTAGGCCTGTGCCATTTAAAATTAATTCAGGGGGGGGGGGGTCAATACATATTAATTTTTATTTGCGCTTAAGCGCAAATGATTTGTGCTTAGGCGCAAATATGATCTATTTGCGCTTAAGCGCAAATTGTTTGCGCTCACACAAAGCGAAAATGATTTAAGCTTAAGTGTAAATATGATAGAGGTTATCTGAGATTAAGCGCAAATATTTGCGCTTAAGCGTAAATAAATAATAAATGTGAAAAGTGCCTCCCATGGTGTCACTCCCAGTAAACGTTTTCTTTACACAACTGGATAAATCACAATAAATTGACAGTTTTGTCAACATACATATTTTTGAAATGTTAAATTGAAATAGGTATGCGAAAGTCTTTAAACTAATTTTTATATCGGAAACTGTATCAGTATTAAAATATAATATAATATCACAAACCAAGGAAAAGAACAGCAAACTTCACTATTAAGTGGAATGCGTGTTATCAGAACCAGTATAAAGGGTACGATAAAATCCCAATCCACTATCCTTGACGAAAGTCTCTAAAATAATTAACTCGGTTCTTCTATCTTCTTCGCCTAATGATATATGAATACCCATAATCCAAAGTACTTCCGCCGCTTGTCCATGGCCGCAAATTTTACGTAGAATTTTGTTAAGAATTTTCGGATTTAAGAAAGCATTTCGAAAGAAGAGGATATTTAAAATGACTGTATAACGCAAGCACGCCCACACATCTTTCAACGAGAGTTAGCATGTGATTTTCAACCTTGTGAGCGTTGTTGCAATCGCGTAATCCGATTTTTCAAAAATCTAATTCAATTTCAGGACAGAGACAGAGAGTTAGAAAGGCTGAAAGCACGTCTTTTTCACGTTAAACTCTTTGTCGGCGAATCAAAACAACGGATTCGCTCTATATGGAAGGTAATTTGTATAGATACTCAACCGTTTGAATAATCTATTATTATGGCATTAATAAATAACTTGTAAAAACTTCATTTGATAAATTTACCTGTTTCAGTTTACCCATTCTGTGAGTGTGATTCAAATCATAGACTTAATCAAAGGGTAGTAACTCAATATTTTATTCATTCATGGAATTGGCATAGTTTTAGTACATGCAAACAAAATCAGACCTTCGAGGCTTCGATTTTTGAAAACGCATGCTGTGTTGACTGCACAGGGGCTGGGATAGCTCAGTTGGTTTATGGGCCGACCTCTCTCACTGAGCTAAACATTCGACACCATCGATGCCACAATCAGTGCTCTGAGAACGATTCCATGCAAAAGCAAAAGAATCTCAGACAAATTTAAAAAACGTACCGATACTGGGCTCCACTACGGTGTAATATCCAGGGATGACGCTGCTAGGCACACTGTCGGATCGGGAGCCAAAGTTAATGGCTGTCGCATGCAGCCCTCTTAATTCAGATTGTTTCGCTTCGGCAATCCGCTACGGCAACAGTATGCCGTGCCCCAGTTTGCTTCAGCAAATTGCTTCGGCAATGCTGATTGCCGTAGCCAATTATGAAGGCTGCGCATGTGTAGCAATCTGTGTACATTAATAAAGAACCCTACCATGGTGATAAAATCACGACTGTCATGAGTAAAATGGCAAAATTACCTGATAAAAATTTGAGTCATCCGACTCGCTGACTACAATGGAAATAAGTTTCTTTTATGAGACTTTCCTGTGCTATCCCAGGCATTGGGCCAAATAAGCCCACTCTCTTGGGCCCAATAATTTTTTCTATTTTGTTCAGGTAACCCGACCGACCCTATTTTTTGGTGCAACTCAAAATATTTTTCTGTGTATATCGCAAAGTTGTCCTGCATGTGATCGTTGTTTTCTGATTTTCGAACTAAATACAGAACGCGCCTTAAGTACCGGTACGCAATACAGAGAGTATGTTTTTAATGTTATAACATACATTAATGATTAACAGTCGATCGTTGTGTCGTCTGCTTGTCGCTATTCCTGCGATAAATATCTGTCCAGTCAATCAATGTTCCCCATGCACCACGGTGTCCTCAGTTGAAAGCATGCATAATTGTCACATACTTATTGAAAACGGACTATAGTTAGTTCTGCAGAGAATCCCATTGTGTATCTAAATCTGAAACAATGTTCAATGCATGGCCTTTTACGACATTTCAGTGTATCAATTACGTAATCTAACATATATATAGCACTTAGGTAAAAAAAAAAAACCTGATTCAACTGATTCAGTATCAAAGACTTCCTCAATGTTGAGTTTGATATCCAGCCATGGTTACTATTAACCATTTCTAAGTTTCTATACCAAATGGATTCTCCAACCCATTTACCAAAGTAAATGTTGAAATTGTCTACTATCCATTTGGAGGGGTGTTCAGAAAAATTATCAGAAGGCAGAATGGCGTAAAGGTAATACATGTGCAGAAAATAGGTTAAACAAACAACCTACAATGTAAATGTATTGTCGTTTGTTGAACATATTATCTGAACATTTCCTAAGGGAACTACTGATCAATGAGTATTTAGTATAAAAGGAGTTAAAGCAATAGCACAAGTTTTGATATATCCAACAAAACTGGACCATACCACCCACCCAGCAACTCTGATCCTACCGGTATGCTTTTATTAATTTTGCCTAATATCTCTCTGATTTATTTTGATTAATTCTGCCTAATATCTCCCTATTCGATTTTTATTAATTCTGCCTAATATCTCCCTGATTTATTATGAATTCTGCCTAATATCTCCCTGATTTATTTTTATTAATTCTGCCTAATATCGCCCTGATTTATTTTTATTAATTCTGCCTAATATCTCCCTGATTTATTTTTATTAATTCTGCCTAATATCTCCCTGATTTATTTTTATTAATTCTGCATAATATCTCCCTATTAGATTTTTATTAATTCTGCCTAATATCTCCCTGATTTATTTTTATTAATTCTGCCTATTGACTCCCTGATTTATTTTTTTCAGTGCTGCACACCTGGTGGGAGATCCCTACAATCGCTCACTTTTGCTCCCTATTCAAGGAAGCGTTTGATTTGGTCGACTATGATATTGAGGCAAGTATTTTATTAGTCGGACATATGTAGCCAAGATGAACTACTAGTACATGTATGCCATGGATTTCTTATGTGCATGGTTGACTAACTATAACAAATACCAATATTACCAATAGTATTCCAATAAATATGCATGGCTTGTTTGCTAGGGTTGCCACGACTATGAGTTTTCATAATCGACCGCTATAGTCGGCGGTTACTCGATTAATCGTTTATATATGTGGCCTAGATTTCACCCAAGTAAAGACAGTTATAAACTGTCAGTCAGCAGGCTTGTCATTTTGAGCCCCCCGCCCGTCATCGGCCACCTAAACTCAAATTTACGCGGCAGGTAAACGCCCGCGGACGGGACATTTAAAAAAATCTGTCCAGTCAATCAATGTTCCCCGTGAACATGCATCGCGGTCACGGTGCCAAATGAAAGCCCCCCCCCGTTTGGGTGATTAGTCGACGAAAGTAAATAACCGTCGACTACCAAAGGTTAGTCGATTAAACAAATAATCGTGGCAAGTCTATGCAAAATGAAAATTTTCTGAAAATTGGAATTAAAAAAATTGTGATCATACTAGTACTGTTGTATTTGCAACAAAAAAAACCCATTCAAAAAAAAAATTGTGCTTTAATACATATATGAAAGACTGGGTTTTGAAAGTCTTGAGGTGAGTCGAAATTAGTATTACATGACTCTGGTAAGCTTATAATTTGGAGCACATTAGAGTGAACCGATCACTAACTTTAAAGATGTATTCAAGGTTCCAGACCTCCAGTTACAACAACATAAAGAATCTAATTTAATATCGTTTTCTGCTTTGTTGACAACCAATTATTATACATTAAACTAAACCTACAGTAATGCCCAAAGTATCTGACCCTTTAACCACAGGAGAATTATGGGAAATATTTCAGGATTTAGTCAGAAATATGGTGCAACGGAGGTGGGGGTCAGACTATATGGTAGAGTGGTTTCTTTTACCCCTTTTATATATATCTATCTCAGGCCTGGCATTCTGAGGCGAGCGATAAAATCGCTCGCCTACCGCCCGCCTGAAAATAATCCAAGCGGACGAAATAACGCCCTCCCAAACGGCAAAACATCGCTCTCCAGGACCCGGGTGTAAGTAATGATCTATGTACTAACAGAGTCGGCAACGAAGTGTTAAACGATGTCGGTATGGGACCTTTGATCTATAAGCCGCATTCCGACTGTCCCTGGCGAAATGTACAAGCGATATTGATTACGTTGTAGCAACATTTCCACCGGAAGCACGTGCCTCTGTGAAATAGACACACTGTTCAGAGTTATGTCACTTTGAAGTATTGCGTCATGCCTCCCACGCAACTGGACAGTGCTATATAATTATCGGTGAAGTCATAGTCTGTGTAATCTGACTCACAATACTGTCACTGGATTTATCACCACTATCGATAGAAGAGCTGCTACTCTGAAACAACGCTTTCATTTCGTAATACAATGGGACTGATTTGGATTTCAAATTCAATGTTCATGTAAATACTAATAAAATACTTAAATGTAAAAAGAATAGTTGTCTGAATTGTTACTAAATACATTACTAGCTAAAGTAACAACATATCTTGTTATTTAATATTAAAATATTTTGTGTAATGAAAACAACAAACTCAGCAATTATTGTAATAGTTTAATACTGACATGTACTTTATTTTTATCAATACTGTACATGTGGAGTGGAATATTTACTGTCTGATTTTGGCAAACATTTTCGCCCTCCTGTGCTCGGCACAAATAATAGCCCTCCTAGACCTTTTCAGGAGGGCGATTTTTAGCTCTCCTAGATTTCTGAGAATGCCAGGCCTGCTATCTTGTCTTGACTGTCTTCTTGAATCTTGTCTTGGTTCTGGGTCCTTAGTTTGGAACCTACAGCCCTGATTCTGGTTCTGATTCACATAGTCAAGACTTTGTTTATAAAAATGATTGTTTTATTCTGATAATATTCCCGTCAGACAGGTAAGAATGATGATAATCAATAATAGATTCATGTGATCAATAGCACTGATAGCTCTCTGAGATTACAACTCAATAGAAGAGAATAGAATCTGAGTATTAAATGTGTGCAAATACCCGGTACACGGAAACGGGTATTCCAAATTACGCCACAAAGGTAGTCAAACTTCAATAAAAGGCAATTGCATAAAGCCTATTAATAACACATCTTGAAAGCGTGTTCTATTGTTTACTCAAATGATTGTGCTCACATTGAAAAAAAGGGCTTTGAATCCCAAATTGTATGCAAACCCTCCAGACGGGTGTCAATTCTGACTTGCTCTCTTGAGATTTCCGTTACAAATCCGACCACCGGAAGTGGTCATTTGTTTTTATACTAGGTGACCATATGGTCTTAAATCCAACCACATAATGTGGTGATGTCACCGCTAAACCCAACAGTGCTAAGAATTTGGGATGAAATACAACAAATTACCATCTTAAAACATTAAATTATGCAACCGCTATTAATAATTACGACTTATTGTTTAAATACAATAATAAATGTGACGCAATGAGATACCGGTAGGATAAAGTGCATGTTTACAACTAGAATGAGGTGAATAGATTCGAAAATGATGACGAAAATGAGCATGTTTACAAAGCGATGTTGCGAAACCGAAAGTAGGAAACTTTACGCTATGACATTAAAGGTATACTTTGCAGCATCGCTACAATGGCTTGCTGCCATTCATCAGAAAGCTCTCACTGAGTTTAAAAAAAATTCTGGTATCTCTCTGAAACATTGAAAAGATATGAAATAAACAAGCTGCAAATGCTGTGTCTGTCATTTGCAGAATGAGGTTCCCATAGGGTGAAATTAGTGATGCTGTCCCGCATAGCAGGCTGGCATCACGTATTTCACCCTCTGGGAACCTCATTCTGCTTAGGCCTCAACTGCTATGGGAGACTTATGAACAGATTGAAGTTCCCCAGTTGAAGTTGATGATGTTCACCCATTAGTCACCTCGATTATGCATTTATTTCTTCTGCAAATTAGGGGATATAGAAACTTCTCAGAAGGGAAAAACTTAACAAGTTAATTTGAGACGGGGAAAAGGTATTTAAAAACGATGTTGCTTTGAGACTGTAGATACTTCTCAGAAGATGAGGCCTAAGCAGATTGGGCTCCCCAGAGGGTGAATTTGATGAACGAAAAAAACAACATTTCAAGCATGACTCATTAATCTACTGTATACAGACTTGGGAATAAATAGATAGAAAATTCAATATCAAACAATATATTGTAATGCCCAAAGTATATGACCCTTTAACCACAGCATAATTATAGGAAATATTTCAGGTTTTAGTTGGAAATATGGCTTGCTGCCATTCATCGGAAAGCTCTCCGTGAGAGCTTTCCGATGAATGCAACAAGCCATATTTCCGACTAAATCCTGAAAAATTTCCCATAATTCTGCTGTGGATAAAGGGTCATATGCTTCGGGCATTACTGTATTGTATTTCAGGTGGCTCTTCTCATTCTATATTGGTATGTGTTATTTTATACACTAGAATCTAAATAAAAAGTTAAATTGGTTTTGTGAAAATTGTTATTTGCTATTGTTTGTTTTATTTTTATCGAAGAGTATCTTTATTCCCTTTATATTGAGATACTTCATAAACGTTCTTATGTATTTTTTTAGGAGTTAGAGCAAGCCTTCATTGCATCTGGAACAGATGATAGTAGTGAACTACTAATCCAGCTTGTAATCAAGCTGTTACAAGGATGTTATGGCAGCTCAGATATCACGTGAGTTTTCCTCTCACTAATCTACGCTGCCACTGGTTCACACTGTTCAAAATGTTATTTAATTTATCTCCTGAAATAAAATGTTGGGGGCACTTGGGGTGAACTATTTAACCCTTCCATGACTGGAGCTTCTTGAAATTTTGCGAAAACCATGTGCCAATGCGTTCTATTTATATGCGAGTCTCCCATAGGGAGCATCTCATATATAAGAGAATGCATTGGCCTAACAATATTTACCTTGATCTTCTAAGCCAGTGCATTCTCTTATATATACGAGGCTCCCTATGTATATTAATTATTGCAGCCTCAGTGTGAGCGAAAACTCAACAGATTAATAAATATCAAGATAAAATAAATATTTTTTAAGAAAACTGGAAGAATTTTCCAACTGCCAGTCTAAAACTTTATATTATTTTCTACAGAAGTTTTATTAATAAAAGATTTTTGTTTTATGTAAAATGAATATTTCATCTACAGAGATGAAAATTGGGAAGATTACCTGAAGGATTACTCCAAGTATCGGGCGCAGCTTGAGTCAACATCATGTCCGTTAGAGAACACTACCTTCCAGTTCCTAAATCTTAGAACGAAAGTGGAAATAGTTCTCAAGTTATGTTACGCTCGTTTAGATGCTGAAGATGTGGCTGAGCTTCTCAAGGTATTACAGACTCCTATTCATAATAGAGTTATCTCTCTTTAGTGAGGTTTATACATTTTGCTCTTAAGTATCTTTTAGGGAAACATTTCACAGAAACTATTCATTCTCTCTTCACTGTATCCATGGCTGAGTACTATTTATGATTTATGTATTTTTTTACAGGAAAATGAGCCACCGTTTATTCATCTCGACGAGATCTACACTGTGACCCTCCCATAGTGCATTGTTCACTTCATATGCCCACATCTGTTTAGGCAAAAATGACAATGAGGTCACTATGCCTCCAGCACTTTTCATGACATGGGTTAAGTGCACAACTACAGTAATGCCGAAAGTAATTGACCACTTAACCACAGCAGAATTATGGGTAATTTTTCCGGATTTAGTCGGAAATATGGCTTGTTGCCATTCATCGGAAAGCTCTCCCCGAGAGCTTTCCGATGAATGGCAACAAGCCATATTTCCGACTAAATCCGGAAAAATTACCAATAATTCTGCTGTGGTTAAGTGGTCAATTACTTTGGGAATTACTGTATGCTGTTCTTCACATGAGTCTTTTAAAGGCCCACTTAATTTTTAGAATCACATTTTATACAACATATTCCATATTATATACCATTTGAAAGAGGAAGCTCCAAATCATTGTATTATCAACTGATCCTGTCGAATAAACTGGGAACATGTTGTTTTTGTCAAGGTACCGAGGTGTATTCCGCACTTAATTTGATCTGGACAGTACTGTAAAGTATATTATTCTCAATGGAAAGGGAATAACTCTATCTCTTATTTTGAATTCTGATACATTCTGGGTTGACAATGGGGGAAGTCTTGGAATGAATCTGATAATCTCTATTATTTGGTGGAAACTCCTAGGCCACTGTTGTTCCATATTCTGGTGGAATATAGATATTTTTGGTTCCTCTTACAAATGGTATATAATATGTAATATGTTGTGTATAATGTTATCTGGGGATTCAAAAATTAAATGGGCCTTTAAATCAAATTTTCTACCATAAGGCCAATATAAAAATATTGCTTGATTTACATCCCCTCCCGACCCTATTTTTAGTCCCCTCCTCAATTTTTTTTATTTGCATATCTTTTATGCAAATTTGTTCTCATGCCTTAACTCTTTCATGACGGGATCTGCGCTGTTGCAGCATTAAAGATCCTGTGGCAGTGCATTCTCTGAAAAATGCGAGTCTCCCACAGGGAGTCTCGCGTATATAAGTGAATGCACTGGTTTACAAGAGCAAGGTAAATATTGTTAGGCCAATGCATTCTTTTATATATGCGAGGCAACCTATGGGCGACATATATATAAGAGCATGCATTGGCACAGGGTTTTCACAAAATATCATGAAGTTCCAGTCATGGAAGGGTTATCAATCAATGTAATCATCAAATGACATTTCAATGATCCATTAATCATTCTATTTTGATCAAAGTGGACAATATAAATCAACTTGTAATGTATAAGATAGGATACTGCTTCAATATCTAGAACTGTCCATGGCCATTTTATGTTATGAAGAATAAAATATAAAATTCGCCCTCCACCCCATTTATCTAAAAAAGTTGGATGTAAATCTAGCAATTTATTTATATTGGCCTAATAAAGGTTTGGTGACTTTCGAATTGAGCATTACTGTACCTCCACACAATCGGTGGCTACAGTGCTCACTCAAGCATACTGACACTCAGCGGGTTAACATTTATATTTTCATCAGCCCTAAGATACTGAATATATATGTCAAATATCCCCACAATCGGTCTCTGGATTCCTGAGATCAAGTCTGGCTAAAGTGTGTCTGACATTTCACATAATGAGGTCACCAGAGGGTGAATTTAGTGATACTATCTTTGATATCAACTTATCATTTCACATTTCTCAGTGTTACCAAGCCTGAGTTTAATGTGCCTGTCATTGGCAGAATGAGGTCACCAGAGGATGAATTTAGTGATGCTATCCCGCACAGCGGGCTAACATCACCAAATTCACCCTCTGTGGACCTTATTCTGCTTAGGCCTCATCTTCTGGCAAGTATCTATAGTCTCAAATTAACATTGTATTTAGTTACTTTATCCCTTCTCTTCAGTTTCCATATCCCCTAATTTACAGAAGATAAATTACTGTGCCAAAAATATGAGAATATGATGAGAATGGAACTTTTGCCATTGCATTGCTATGTTTACAGGTATATACCAAGACTGAGTTTAGTGTGCCTGTCATTTGCAGAATGAGGTCCCCAGAGGGTGAATTTAGTGCTGCTATCCCGGATAGTGGGCTAGCATCACTAAATTCACCCTCTGGGAACCTCATTCTGCATGGCCTCATCTGCTATGGGAGACATAGACTCAGATTGAAGTTCACAAATGGTGAATATTGTGATGTACACCCATTGGGAACCTCGATTATGCAATGTGTCGTCTGCCAATTTGGGGATATAGAGAAACTAACTAAAAAAGAAATAAAATCTATGTGAAGAAGTTTCTGTAGAAATTTGATAATAAAGACACTTTCCAGAGAGGATGAGGCCTAATCAGAATGAGGTCCTTAGAGGGTGAATTTAGTGATGCAAGCCCGCTATGCGGGATAGCGTCACTAAATTCATCCTCTGGTGACCTCATTCTGCCAATGACAGGCTCATTAAACTCAGGCTTGGTAACACTGAGAAATGTGAAATGATTCCATATAAGTTGATATCAAAGAGAAATTATCCTGGAATTGATAATTCTGGGAAATCAAATGCAAGCATTTCAAGTTTTTTGGTCTAAATTTCAACATTTTATTCTCCTACAATTACCTACCGTAATTATACCCCCCGCAACGAAGTTGTGGGGGGTATACTGGAATCCGCTCGTCCGTCCTTCGTACGTCTGTGGACACAAATTTGTCTGGAGTTTTTCTCAGTCGTTTTATGATCATTTTCTGTGAAACTTGGCACAGACATCAACCACCATGGGAACCTGTGCACCTACGATTATGACGTCTGTCGGACTTTTTTTGGTGGAGTTATCCCCCCTTTTTCTCCTAGCTTTTATTCCTACCTTTTTTATCAATTTTTTTAAAACTTGGCACAGATATTTAGTACCATGGGAACCTGTGCACTAGTGCTGGGACGGTTGTCTGGACAACCGGTTACGGTTCGGTTACGCGTGTCAACCGGTTGGAGGAGGCCACAACCGGATAACCGTAATATTGATAACGATCGTACTATCATCGTAGTACTCCGTGTAAATGTTGCCGAAATCATTTACGGAAGTTTAAGTAACGAGAGTAAGTAATAAGAAGTCGCTTAGAAGCGATTTGGACAGTTGATTGTGTATTCATATACCCCACAACACACGCCTGTTTGATCACCGGCGGCTTTTCTAGACATGAAACCAACAACTCTGTGAATCACTTGCTACACATTCAATGCCAATTTCCTTTGGCGGCATTACATGACGTTCCGGCTGCACGCGCACCGCGGCATACATCAAAGCAATCAAGTCTAGACTTTTACTACGTCATCAATAATATGTCTGTTTTCTTGAAACTCCCACCCCCCTTTGTCATTACCATTAGTTCGTCTCAAAGCGATGACAGAAGACCTACAAAAACGGAAATCGAACATTTGGGGACATTTAATTCTAATTGAAGATGACGGAAAAAAAGAAGAAATGGGCGATATGCAAGGCCCGTCGAACGCGATTCGTTTATTGTGGATCAACATCCAATATGAAGTCGCACATCCAGAAAAAAACACAGGCCTATTGGGAGTGGGAAATCAGAGTATATCTAGTGATGTGTTCGATAACTTTATTTCCTAAACACTGGCTGGGGCTTGCGTAATAATGAATCGCGACGATTTAATTTTGTTTGAATTTGTTTATGAAATAATTGAAGTAACATTGTGTAGCCACTGTGATTTATACATACCTGCCTATACACAAACACTAGTAAACATTACTAAACAACAGTATACCTACCTTCAGTACCTTGTTTGGGCTAATCGTGTCCGGGATATACACAAGGGAGGAACTATATTTCGTCGCTGAACGGTTTGCAAGCAAGCGTTGTTTATGCGGTGCGGAACTCCTGTAAACATCGATATACTACCGCACCACTAATATATGTTATATTTTAGTTTGTTTGGGCTCAAAACTGAATTAATTTATACACATTTACAACTATGACCGCCGTAACGGAAACGCATTGTACGACTAAAACATCGTTTGTGATCGCATGTATATCAACGTTTCTGGGACGCGTAATAAACACTTGTTTTGCCGATATAGTGACCAGTGTATTCAATCTCGTACTTAGGGTAATGCTGGTAGCGGTTAACCGGTTATGGTTAGGTTAATGCCTGTGGTTAACCGGTTAGGAAAAAACCCCAACCGTCCCAGCACTACTGTGCACCTGCGATTATGACGTCTGTTCGACATTTTTTGGTAGAGTTATCCCCTTATTTCGACTTAGAATTTTTTTGCAACATGCATAATTTTGTCCGAGCTTTTATTCCTACATTTTTAGGTCAATGTTTTTTAAAACTTGGCACAGATATTTAGAACCATGGGAACCTGTGCACCTGCGATTATGATGTCTGTCGGACTTTTTTTGTGTGGAGTTAGTCCCCTTTTTCGACTTAGATCATTTTCGCAACATGCATAATTTTGTCCGAGCTTTTATTCCTACATTTTTCCATCAATATGTTTAAGATTAGGGTTGTGCACCTGCAATGGGAACTGTTATTTTATTAATTTAACTATATGTTTACTGACATCTGAAACATCTTAGTATTTTAAAAACACGGGGCGTATCCTTAGTCCCATTGGGACAGTCACACCTCTAGTTCGTCCTGATGTGTCCAGATTAAATTAGTCTACAGTAATGCCCAAACTAATTGACCACTTAACCACAGCATAATTATGTGTAATTTTTCAGGATTTAGTCGGAAATATGGCTTGTTGCCATTCATCGGAAAGCTCTCCCTGAGAGCTTTCCGATGGATGGCAACAAGCCATATGTCCGACTAAATCCTGAAAAATTACCCATAATACTGCTGTGGTTAAGTGGTCAATTACTTTGGGCATTACTGTAGTTAAAAGGCTGGTTGGTGGTAAACCCTTCCATGAATGGAGCTTCCTGAAATTTTGCGAAAGCTTGTGCCAATGAATTCTCTTATATAATCGAGTCTCCCATATAAGAGAATACATTGGCTATATTTATCTTTACGTTTTAAGTCAGTGCACTCACTTATATACATGTATGCAAGGATCCCTATGGGAGACTCGCGTATATAAGAGAATGCACTGACACAGGATCTTTAATGCTACACCAGCACAGCTCCCATCATGCAAAAGTTGTATATCTTATCAAATTATTGTTGTGACTTTGCAGGGATATGAGGGAGATCAGATGCGCGTTGAGCCAATGGGGAAGGATGGTGAAGGAGCCACATATTGGTACTTCTACGGCTCCCATCTTTACAAAGAAGATCCAGAGCCTCCACCCCCTCCGTCACCTTCACCTCCGCCGGAGAAGAAAACACCATCCTCAAGAAAGAGAAAGTAAGTTACATCTCATCTTAGTAAATTATTATGCCTCCTCACACTCCGAAGGAGGATTCGGGAGTATATTGTGGAGACCTCCGCCGTCCTTCTGTCCGTCTGTTCATAATAAACATTTCCCAACACAGCTCAAGTATTGATAGTCCAATTTGGATGTCCTTTGGTATGCCAGTATACTAGCATTGTGGAAAGGATCTCTGCATTGTGCAGGTATTGTATTGTCTGTACTTTTTAACCAGAGTTATGGCCCTTTGCTGGACTGTAAAAAGCATCAACGCATCCATAACAAACATGCTGTGGATGTCTTTATTATTGGATTTCGTTGTCCTTTGGCATGGTGATAGCACAGGTTGGGGGGGGGGGGATATCCACCACCATACTACAGGTTTCGTCCATTAATTTTAATGCTGCACCAGCACAGCTCCTTGTATGAAAGGGTTAAAAGTATGATTAACCTTTTCTATACTACAGTAATGCCCAAAGTAATTGACGACTCAACCACAGCAGAATTACTTAACCACAGCAGAATTATGGGTAATTTTTCATGATTTAGTCGGAAATATGGCTTGTTGCCATTCATCGGAAAGCTCTCCCCGAGAGCTTTCCGATGAATGGCAACAAGCCATATTTCCGACTAAATCCTGAAAAATTACCCATAATTCTGCTGTGGTTAAGTGGTCAATTACTTTGGGCATTACTGTAAAGCATCATTGATGAGTTATCCTACAGGAAATATTCAGAGGTTGATTGTTGAACTTATTATCTAAACAGTTATAAATATGTCTCCTCTACACTTAATTCATCTGCTTTTATCACATTAACATCCCTCCAAATCAATAATAGACCATTCTGATGTACATTTTTTAACTAACTGGGAGAATACATTAAGAAAATCAAGTGTTAAAATCGATAAAAAATCAGCAATATCTGCATATTATTACACACATGTTGCAGTAATTTCAGCTCTATAATCACTAGTGCAATCATGATAGCAACGCGCAACATTAATGATGTCGTGCATAACAGCCCAACCAGTATGGCAGCATCACAGAAACCTCTTATCTTGTTGAGTAGACAAGCCTTGAGATATTTTTGTCATTTGCAAAATGAAGTTCCCAGAAGGTGAATTTAGTGATTTAGTGATGCTATCCTACATGGTGGGCTAACATCACCAAATTTACCATCTGGGAACCTCATTCTGCTGTTGCCTCAATTGCTATGGGAGACCTAGGATCAGATTGAAGTTCCCCAGGTGAAGTTCTCCATTAGTCATCCCGATTATTAATTTTATCTTCTGCAAATTAGGAGGGGGTATAGAAACTAAACGGAAGAGAAAATGTAACTAAAACAATGTTAATTTGAGACTAAAGTACTTCCCAGAAGATGATGCCTAAGTAGAATGAGGTTTCCAGAGGGTGAATTTAGTGGTGCTAACCTCTTTGCGGGGTAGCATCACTAAATTCACCCTCTGGGGACCTCATTCTGCAAATGACAGACTCTATTTCAATGCTTGTGAGTAGCTAGCTAACTAACTAACATGGGTACAGGACAAAATCATTATTTTATGCCAACAGATTCGTGTTTAATAAATACAGGACAACGATGGTGCATTTAAGAATTGAATGTATCAACTTTGTTATGCCACAATATACAACTTGAGACTGATAGCTGCCATAACATTTCGCGCTAACAAACTTGTGCAATTAATTATTATGTTTGCCACACTCCCACACTGTGCGGCTCAATGGTATTTATTTTGGAGTAATATTGGATTAATTGGAATGCATATCATTAACTCATATTGACATTTCATCTGCTGGGGGGAAGAAAGCACTAGATTTTTTTCCCCAGAAATTCTGTTTGAATGTTAAGCTGTCTTAACAATAAAATTTATGTCCACTTTTTTTATTGCAATGCATGTCATTAACTCATATTAACATTTTATCTGCTAGGGGGAAGAAAGCAGCTGGAAAAGGAGGAAAACATGAAGTGGAAGAGAAAGAAACAGTCGTTGAACGAGTCAGCAAAAAAGGAAGAGTAATCCGAACGCCTGTATCAACCACACCCGACTCGTGAGTTATGTTTTTATTGAAAGCTTAACATACACCATTGATATCAGTATTTGATGCTCTGTTCAATAGGGCTGTAACGATACACTCAGTCAAGAAACGATAAATATCACGATACACTAAATTAGTGTTTTTGAATAATATACCGCCTGAATTATCAGAACCGACATGTTTTAACTGGAGATAGTGCTAATTTTTAACTAAAATAAAGTTTAACCCTTCCATGACTGGAGTTTCCTGAAATTTTTTGAAAAACTGTTCCCATACATTCTCTTATATAAATGCGAGGGTTCCTAAAGGGAGCCTCGCATATTCACGAGAATACATTGGCCTAACAATATTTACCATGACTTTTAAGCTAGTGCATTTTCTTATATATGCGAGGCGTAGCCATGCAAGCTAAAAGGAAAAGTATAGACAATAGATTTAATAACACAACTTAGGATTACGTAAGCGAGTATGAATGACAATGTCTGGGCACAGTGCAAATAGAATACAATAGAAGGGAGAAAACTCTATATTTTTAACAGGAATTAGAACAGAAATGTTGCAGGTGTCCTTGATCTTTGCATCCCGGAATGTTTGCATTGTATTATTTATATAAACATGCCTGTATCTCATACTCACAGTAGCTGTATAAAACTTTGTTTTCATTACTGTTTTATTTAGGTATATATGTCTATAAAATAGAAACTCATAAAACTATAATCTTAATCATAAAAATGATGAATAAAAAGATGGAAATCAATTATAATATTTTTTGGAACATGAGCATATTTGGGCATACCTCACGAAAAAATCACCCGGATTGCCATTTTCAAAACTTAGCATGACTGGAACTACTCGTCAATGAATATTTAGAATAGAAAGTGTAAATGGTGAAAAGTACTGTCTGATTGACATTATATTGTCACTTAATAGTATCACATTTTCACACTGTTTAACATTCTTAAAACGTAGTTTTGAAATTAATTTCAGGACAAAGAACAGATATTCATCAAAGTCTCCGGCTAGCAGAGAAGATAACAGAAGCAGGCAGAACACATGGCGGTCTGAGTCACAAAGGAGCTTTTCTTATGAGGAATGTGAATCTGACACAGTTGATGATGATGTCGATGACGAAGACGATGAGGAGGACACTGATGATGAGGAATATAACCCCAAAACGAAAGGAAGAAAGAAGAGAAATGATGAAATTATCGACAGCGATGATGCCTCATTAAGATCCAATAAACGACCAGCACGAAAATCAGCACAAAAAGTTACACCTAGGAGAAAGAAATTTACCAATACAAGCGATGATGAGTCCGATGATGAAACATCTACAAGGAAGGCTTCACCGAGAAAGTCTAAAGTCTCTAATGTTGGAAGCAGGGAAGCAAGCAGTGATGATTCAGAAGATAAGCCTCTAAAAATATCTCGCGGAAGGCCAAAAAGGAGTGGCGGTAAAACTAAAGACAATGATGAGTCAGAAGATGAAGACATACCTTTAAAAAAATCTCGTGGAAGGCCGAGAAAGAGTGGTGGTAAAACAAAAGAGAGTGATGAGTCAGAAGACGAAGATACACCTTTAAAAAAATCTCGTGGAAGGCCGAGAAAGAGTGGTGGTAAAACTAAAGAGAGTGATGAGTCAGAAGATGAAGACATACCTTTAAAACAATCTCGTGGAAGGCCGAGAAAGAGTGGTGGTAAAACTAAAGAGAGTGATGAGTCAGAAAACGAAGATATACCTGTAAAAAAATCTCGTGGAAGGCCGAAAAAGAGTGGTGGCAGAAGAAGAGATGATGCTGAAGAAAGCAACTTGGAGAAAAAGAGTAAGTCTAGGACACCATCTAGAGGAAGAAAGAGGAAAAGTGATCAGAGTAAAGGTCGGAAGGAGTCTGATGCTGAAGACAACACCACAGAAGAAAAAAGTATGTCTAGAACACCATCTAGAGGAAGACCTAGAAAAAGTGATCAAACCAAGGAAGGTAAACATACTGAAGAAACCATTACTGAGCCAGAACGTGGTAATAAGTCTCATCGAAAGTCCAGAGGAAGAAGTGGGCAGCAGAAAGATACAATGGAAGTCGATACCGAGCAAAGCAATGCTGAACCCAAAGTAAAAAATGAACCTGCTAAAAGATCTCGTGGACGACCGAGGAAAAGTGATACTTGCAAAGATAAAGATGTTGATACTGAAGAAGGCAGTGTGGAATCTGTGAAAACGGAGCCTGTGAAAAGATCTCGTGGTAGACCAAAGAAAAATAGATCTTCTACAAATAAAGGCAATGATGCCGATACTCATAATAATAATTCTCAACAAAGAAAAGATCGATGTTCGACAAAATTAGACGAGAATATGGATGCCACGACTGAAAGTGATACAGATGGCGAGAAAAGCGTTGATAATGAGAGTATTAATACAGAGGTGTCGGAAGAAAAACTCAGTGAAGATAAGAATGATAACGAGGTCGAAACTACAGACAATTCAAAACCATTCAGTCATAAACCAAAAACGTCATCAACTTTACAATATAATGCTGACATGGATGAGTCTTCTAACGATACTGTATCGCCTCGGGCAATTCAAGACGAAGATGATTGTAATGACAGTGGTATTGATGACGAAGACAGAGATGAGATTGAAACAGACGACAAAATTGATGAAGATGGAGATTCCAGATCTGAATGTGTTCTTAATTGCGATACAGAGTCTGACAAAGCTGTTAACGAGAATAAGTTGGCTGGAAACAAGGACGAAAATCAAAAGCATGCAAGCAATGAAGAGATATCCTTGGAAAAAAATAGTGATGAAACTATAGAAATCAAGAAAGAGGTTACGGTTATTGCAGATGGCATATCAACAAGTAATTTTAGTGACGTGGACAGCGGCAGGATGTCCAGGTGTACAGAAATAGATTCATCATCTGAGGTTGATAAAGTTTCAACTCAAGACGCTGAGGAGGTTGATACTATGAATGTTTGTAGCGATGATCAGACTAAATATGATTCTGAAGTTTCAACTTGTGATGTTGAGGATGTCGATGATAACGACGTGTGTGGTAGCGATGGGGAAAAATCAAATGAATCAAATCGCGATGTTGAGGAACTCGATGATAACGACGTGTGTGGTAGCGATGAGGACAATTCAAATGAATCAAATCGTGAAGTTGAGGACCTCGATGATAATGACTTGTGTGGTAGCGATGAGGACAAATCAAATGAATCAAATCGTGATGTTGAGGAACTCAATGATAACGATGTGTGTGGTAGCGATAAGAATGAATCAATTCGCGATGTTGAGGAGGATTTTATGGAGGTTTCTGGTAATGATCAGAATAAATCAGAGGATGAATCAATATCGGAAAATGATACTGACAAGAATGATGAGTCTTCTGTAGGTGAAATAAAGAAGATGATTACTGTGGTAGGAGACGTGGATGAGTCAAAACAAGAAGTAGACGACTTTGCTGTAGAGGAAATGGAGAATGCAATTCCAACAGAAGAGGAGGGTGAGTCTACTAATCAGGAAGTTGAAGACACAATTACAACCGATGAGAGTGAGTCTTTGAATCAAGAAGTGGACGACAATTCTGCTGAAATTACAAAAAAACAGTTAACGGAAGAACAAAAGGATGAGTTTAAAAAACAAGAAATAGATGACAAGCCTGCTGAAGAAGAAATGAATCAGTTGAAAGAAGGAGTCACTGAGAACGTAACTCCTTTAGCAGATGTTAATGAGGATTCTAATTCCATGGAGTGTAATGATGTCAATATTGTGGAAGATGGTGTAAAAGAAGAGATTATTCTAACAGCCCGTAGTAAAATGTGGGATTCATCTGAAAGTTCTAGTGCTGTTGAAAGCAAAGACCCATCTGCGTGTGATGAAGTTTGTGTCAAAAATAAAACTGTTGAGGATTTCAAAGACGTTAAAATAGAAGACGAGATGAAATCAGAAACAGTTCCCGATACCATGGCTAGTGGAGATAGCCTCTACATTAAGAAAGAAGAGGTTTCGGTCAAATCTGATGCTGATCAGCTGGATCCAATAGTTAAGAAAGAGGAGTTGTCGATTGCTGATTTAGCTCTTATGAATGAGCGCTGGCATCTTGTCTGTACTACACTGGAGCAATGGACAGAATTGTGCGAAGGTTTCAAAAAGAGTGAACTGAAATGTGAGAGAGATCTAGCTAAAGTTATTGAAGATAATTTTCTGCCGGAGTTACCCTCTATCCTAGAACAGAAGGTAAGTGTTTTAACACTTTCAAACATGAATAAGTATCAAGTACAAAAATATCCTTTACGTCACAGCAATATTATAACCTGGTTTCGACTATTTGAGTGGCAAAGAGGTAGATGCAGGAGGGGAATACAATATTTTAAAAATATTCACCTCCTTGTCAACATTTGATAAACAGGGAAACTACATTAATTTCAAAACAATATTTTGAAAATATGTTCTATTCAAATTATGTAAATAAAATGACTTATTTATTAATACTTCCATGACTGGAGCTTCCTGAAATTTTGCGAAAATCATCTGCCAATGCATTCTCATATATATGCGAGGCTCCCATATATGAGAATACATTGGCCTCACAATATTCACCTTGACCGTATAAGCTAGTACATTCTCTTATATATGTGAGGCTCCCTATGGGGACTCACATATGGCTATACTTATAGTAATTGACCATCTCTAACGGGGTGTCGCCCTATTAATACAACAGTATTATACCACAGTATTCCCCAACATTATGGTAAGGCCAAAAAAAAAATATTATTTGTTTCCTATTACGGTGCCAAAAAATTCCAGGTAGGTAGGTAGGGATTTTTTTTTTTTTGGTAATATTTTTTTATTTTTTCCCCGAACAGTTAAGAAGTACATTAATGCTTACTCTTTATACTTGTGTTAAGGCTGCCCATGTATATTGCAAGTAAACAGTTAATGTAGCACAATAATATGATAAGTATTGTCAATGTGAACAAACAAATGCCACCCAGGCACTCAATTATGCAGCTCTCTTGTAATTATTCTCTCAGTTTAGATTGTGGTGGCACATCTTTCTCAGAGCATAATATTGACATATCAACAGGCCCAAGACATACACTATTACTTTATATAAGGATTAACTGTCATTTGGACTGTTTTTATGGAGATGTAACGGTGAGGTAAGTGGACATAACTTGTGTAAAACCCGAAGGGTTTTACATACAAGTTATGACCACTTACCTCACCGTTACATCTCCATAAAAATAGTCCACATGACAGTTAATCCTTATATTTATATACATTTAGCGAAAAAGCCACTTTTGTAAATTTATTTAAATCGAAAAGTGTATCGTGACAAGATCAGCCCAAAATACCCAATAGCACCCTTGGCAAAAGTTAATAGGAACAATTTCTCTTCATATTGAAACCCGATGATGTATTCAGTCAGTCCTGCGCGAGTCCAAATGCGCCCAAAACATTACGCGTTCATCTTTCCAAACCTAATGACGTATCGATGGTGTTATTAGCTTGGTGTCATGAGGCGTTGCGCATTCACCGAGAAATAACTGCAACTAGCCACGTGGGCGCCGACCAATCAGAATGCTGGATTTAGTGATGACAACACTTAGTGTGTAAATATAATAACATAACTTGTATGATATTAATTCAAACCTCACTTAAATATTTGGTCATACACCTCAGGACCTAAGACACATATCTCACATGCACCTCAGACACATTGCACAGGGTGTAAATGTTCCTCAGACATCCCTCAACTGCACTGAAATATAAAGTCCCACACCACACTGAAAATGGTACCACAGGCCACACCTTGACTGAGGTACCACACCTCAGCATTCAAATTGGCATATGCATGCTTGTAAGTTATATATACCCAAACAAACCAGTAGATAATTTCATGTGCTTTTTAGTGCCCATCCCAGAAGGGTGTTTGATATGGTAGACATGCAGTCATCTTTATACTGTCTGTATACATACTAGTAACTATGCCTGAACACTATGAATCCTTGATTGACTGGGGAGAGGAACTTTAAATTCTGATATAGAAAGTCTTCTACATGTATATTGCTCTCTAGCAGATAGACCCCGAAGCCACGACAAATAGTTTTCATGGCTGGCTCAACCGATTTTCGTGGCTGGTTAGCTAGCTAAGCCGGCTCAGTCACGACGTTCGTGGCTGACGAAATATGGCGGCTCAGCCGGCTGAGATGTTACCATTCAGCGTATTTTCGTTTCCGAAATGTTCATAATCCCATGTTACCGGTTATAGACGCCGTTTTTTTAGCGTTTGTGGTGAACCCGTAGAATTCCAGACCACACGTAATCTTTTGATGTTGGGCTTTTCCATTATGGCGAAATTTCACGAAGGACTGGCATGGATATATACTATGTAGTTTCCCATCTAATCGGTATAAGTAGTTACAT
Organism: Siphonodentalium dalli; assembly: GCA_032622095.1. Classification (NCBI taxonomy): domain Eukaryota; kingdom Metazoa; phylum Mollusca; class Scaphopoda; order Gadilida; family Siphonodentaliidae; genus Siphonodentalium; species Siphonodentalium dalli. The sequence continues at coordinate 116,544,728 of CP136067.1, read as the reverse complement.
TGGGACTTCTGTCGACTTCAGACTGCTATCATCACTGCCATCTTGCGATATATGCATGCATCATTGAATGATGAACCCGATAGTAATGATATATAATATTTCAAACTATTTTCTATTCTTATGTGTATATATTGACAAATGCCAGTGATGTCTGAGACTGGGTGTGGTCGATATAAACAATTTATATTTTAACCCTTTCAATACCGAATGGATGCGCCCATTCCGTTATATGAAAGCATGCATTGGGATAGTCTATTCCACATTAAGGGGCCATGTGTTCTGATAATATAACAACCATGCCGTGTACATGCGAGTATGCCAATATTAGGCAATGCGGTTTAGTTCTTTGCGATTCACAGTACAGTTGTGCTTGACATATAAGCCCATGCACACGGCTCAGCCATTTTACAATTCCGGCGGCGGAGATTTTTAAATGTGGCTGGCGTTAGATATAATATGGCTGGCGGCGGCTTGTGGTCAATATGGCTGGCGGCGGCGGCGTGCGATGGCGGCTTCGGGCTCTACTAGCAGATAAGACTTCTTCCCATAAGACATGGGAGTTGAACAAACAAGATTACCACAGGCAGGTTTTAAAGACTGCAGATTTATTGGTGAGATTGGGATTCATCTGCAACCACAAATGGACATGTATTTTAATAGAAGTAAATTGTTTTTGAAAATTCCATCTAAAATTATTGCTGCTTAATGTAAACATAGTATATAGTATATATTTAACGATTTTGATGTGTTTACATGCCAATGACATGCATTAAAAAAAAATTAAAAATTAAAAATTTTTTTTTTTTTTTTTTTTTTTTTGGGTTGAAATTTTTTGATTTGGGTTGAAATTTGAAAAAAAAAGTCCAGGTCGGCCCAATTTCGGCAGGTCGGTCGGGTAACCGGAAACACAGATGTTTTTTTTTTTGGCCTAAGGATACCGCTTATTACCGCGGTTGTGGCGGTTACGCAATGATTCATGCAGTCACAGTTCACGATATTGTGTTGATTTTTATGGACAATATACTAAGCAGGCCTGGCTTTATTTATTGCTCTGCTTACCTGTATGCATATTTCCTCATGCGTAAGTCAAGCCATGTTCCATGTTTGAGGTAGATAATACATTGTTTCATAGTATTCCAAGTATAGGGCACGAGAATGGTCGATAGAAAATTTGTATACATGTTTGGGCAGTTAAATGAGCTCGGCATTGGGCCTTTGAAGTGTAAACATCAATTCAGTTACCACGTGTCATCACTCATCAGTTGCAATTCTGGGTATACTTATAGACTTTTCCAGTTTCTGTTTTGATATGGAATACGGGAGGTCAAATTGGGTTTGAGACAACAAAAGTTTTAAACTTGGTCTTCATGGGGAAAGCTGTGAAGGAATTGGAATGCGTTAGTCGGAACAATTATCACAATTCACTGCATAACTTAGCCAAAATGTTCTGAATCTAAAAACTTTTATAAACCTCTAATACAATTGTAGGATTACAGCAGTATTGTGTCGTTTTATTTGGATTATTAGAACTAAAATATATGGTGCCTTAAAGATACGGGCAGCGTTGGCGGTGGGTATGCTGTTAAAGTATTCACCTCCATCAAAAACCGCCATAAACAGAAATAATAGTATAATATAGACAGACTTTGTTCTTGTACCAATCAGAAATATGGCATAAACAGTATGTTATTGTCAAATGTTTTTCCTTTGTTATGTAAACGAAAGCAAAAAACGTTACAGAACCTGGCTTTTGTTTAGATCCGGATATGGTAAACATAAAGAGCGTTATTTGTTACTGTTTTCCTTGTATGGAAATAATAAAGAGCGTTTATATCATTTGTGTGTGATTAACCAATATAATTGCGCTGTGTTATGTAAACAGAAGTAAAACTTCTATAACACGAGCAGGTTCTTCTTTACATACACCATCTTACGTCTTGACGACAATATACTATTTACATGCTGATTATGTTTGGCATATGAACAAAACTATATGTATTTTAATATTCCTTCTGTTGATGGCGATTTGAACAAATATGAATATTTCTGCAACGAACGCCGCACGTGCCTTTAATGGAGCCCCACAAAGCAGGTTGTGTGCAGTGTTCAAGCTGGATAATTGATTTAAAATGTATTGGAAATACATCTTAAATTTTCAGACAGCGAATTCAGGAACACCCTTCCAATCATCAACCTATTGACTTGTAGACCCTAATTGTACTTTCAATGTGGTCATGGATTTTTGACCGTGAAAAAAAATTCAGCAATCTGCATGAACGCCGAAGGTTGAATTCTCCATTTATTCTGACTTTAGGTATAGCTGGCATGACAATCTCAATATTCAAATTAACATACAGATAAGTAGTGGAAGATTGTCTAAAAATTAATAACCACACAGGTATGCTTATTAGGATCCCGAGAGTAATATCTTAGGGTTAGGTTTCTGTTATGATGGCTGCTTATTACTTACCTTATAGTTAGTAATCATTTGTGATTTGTGTATAAAAATATATATGCAGCCAAATAAATAAAAAAATCTGTGTTCTCAGGCACCTCACTCGTCACTAAAATTTTCTTTTAAAAGCCTCGTCAAACATATTTGTCAATATTTTCTGTTAGAAATATTTAATTTTGTTTGTTACATGAGTATTTTCCAGATTTTGAGAAAAATTTAAACAAATTAGCCTCCCTCCCTCATCTCTAAAGTGAGATCTAATTGCCTGAGAACACAGGTAATTTATTTTAATGGCCTAATTGAACACCAGTATTGTGATACCACATCACAGGCACATCATTGTTTTGTTACACCCCTATTAGCACTGACATGTACATGTATAGGAAATATGCTATCTTAACTTGGGTCAATACGTCAGAGTGCGGCAATGTTTTCCAGCAACAGTATATTCTTCTTGCAAGCAAAAAATTGGGCATAGAGCAATAGTTGATAAGAAATGAAGACTTAGTTTATTTGTCATAGCTATTCTCATTACAATTTGAATGGCTGCAAGTGAGTTCTATATTCCTACCCATACATGTACCGGTAGGTGTTACATTTCATGCGTTGTGTGTAATCTCCTGATAACTGTCTTATGGTTAATCTACTGAATAGTTTAGTTTAAACATATTTTATTGTATCATTTATGTACAAATGGGATTGGGGCACAAGTTATACAACTTAGATAGCCCCTCTCCCCATATAATTACACGCGTTATTATAACAACAAATCTACTGAATTCCACTTGATATTTATTTTAGAGATCAGTGGAAATTAGTTCCAAACAAAACTTTATAATTTATGTTTCTAAGCAAAGCAAAAAACAAAAATCTGTATAGAGTTACTCCTCTTGTGTATGTTAAATTTTTAAGTTATTGAGAAGACTCCTTCAGGTCATACAACTCTAGAGTTATCTTCCATTGTCAGGTCAGCTCAACTCTACTCTGTTTTGTTATTCACTGCCATCACTAAAATTCATCTGTCATTATGAATTATTTCATTTATATGCCTTGAATAAGTGCATGTGTAATACCACACTCACTATATAGTGGGGACGGATTTTCCAACAGGGGGGGGGGGGGGGGGTAAAAAAAGCCAAACCCACCCACTCTCTCATTCAGTTTGCAACACCCCTAACAACAAAACCTAAACTTTTAGTGATAAGCATCCCATCTGACAAAATCGCCAAATCTGTGATCATTATAGACATAACACACCAATCATGACATGTTTAGCGCAAAAATATGTCAAATCCACAATATGTCACAATAAATAATTTATTAGAATAGCTAAAATTGAGAGCAACATCCCAATAATATATGCTATTTGCTCATGGTCGAAATGCCATGAGCACTCAATGGTTGAACATAGGATGCGACAGTTGACAATGGGCTCAGATATTATCATCCGTGCATCCAATGGACGGGTTGACAGGGCGAAACCATGTCGTACACCTCTGCTGTTTTGAAACAATTTGGGGGGGGGGGGGTCATAACAAATTTCCTGGATATAAGGTCCGGGTGGGTGGGTGGGTCTGAGCGCCGATCACAGATTTTTAATTGAGCTTACATGATTGGCATTTCATCTGGATGGTTATTTATTTTTTTTTAGACCCTTTGTCTGCCTTATCGTGCTATTATTTTCATCAAACTTTGGGGGAATTACCCTTGAAAAAACTAGCGTTCCCGGGGTGGTGGGCCCCAAAAATAAAAAATTTAAAAAATGGGGGGGGGGGGATGGGGGGGGGGGGGCTATAGGAATAACAGGACATTCATATTTGTTGAAAATGTAAATATTTGGCTCTTGATTAGGAAGGGCAGCATATATTTATCACATGTGTGGGCTAGATTGCTCGGTTCACTTATTTATCGCTTTCTACGCTAAATGGATTCTCCCATTAACCCTTTCAGTGCCAAGTCCGATTTTTGTATGAACCCATATTTCCTTGATCATTTTTAAAATTTATTGATTATAATAATGTGATACATTGATGGAAAGAGCTCTTAGAGCTTTTTCCATCAATGTATCACATTATTATAATAGCTCTGTCCATCAATGTATCACTTATTATAATCAATAAATTTGAAAAATTATCAAGAAAATATGGGTTGATACAAAAATCGGACTTGGCACTGAAAGGGTTAAGTTATAAAAGTAACTATTGGAATGGTCTATACTAGTAATTCATTTGGAGGGATGTTCAGGAAAAATGATCTGACGACAATAGGACTGAATGATAATAGAAAGTGCACACGTAATCATACTCTTGGGTGGAAAATATTCAGAATATAAGTTCAACAAACAAAATATACCCCCTGCAACGAATTAGAATCAGCTTGTCCGTCTGTCCATCCATCCATCCGTAGACACAATTTTTTCCAAGCTTTTATTTCTACATTTTCCAGTCAATAGTTTTGAAACTTGGCACAGATATTTAGTACCATGGGATCCTATGCACCTGCAATTATGGGGTCTGTCCGACTTTTCATCTCTGTAGTTATCCCCCTGTTTTGAAGTTCTCAAGATGCATAATTTTGTTCGAGCTTTTATTAGCTCACCTGAGACGAAGTCTCCGGTGGAGCTATAGTCATCACTCCTCGTCCGTCCGTCCGTCCGTCTGGCTGTCCGTCTGTCCGTCAACAATTCTTTAAACATCTTCTCTGAAACCATCAGACCGATTGGGTTTATATTTGGTGTGGATGTTCCCTAGGTGACTCTTATTCAGATTTGTTCAAATGAGGTCACCAAGTCAAATAGTTTTGATGTCAGGACCATAACTATTTTTTCCACATAGTAATTCTTAAAACAACTTCTTTTCTGAAGTTGTCGGGCCGATTGGGTTCATATTTGGTATGAGGGTACCTTGGGTGACTGTGGTTCAGATTTGTTCAAATGAGGTCACTGGGTCAAATGTGGGTGGGGCTATGGACATAAATCTGAATAAATAAAATAAAAAACATTTAATTAAAATTTTGAAGAACTTATGACATTACATCTTCGGGGGGGATGGAATACAATGGTCATTAATATCAGATTAAATTCATTTTCTCAGAGCTTTAAGTGTGTCTGGCATTTGTAGAATGAGGTTCCCAGGGGCTAGCATCGCCAAATACATCCTATGAGGACCTCATTCTGCTTAGGCTTCATCTTGTGGGAAGTATCTAGAGTCTCAAATTGACATTTTTAGCAGCTCTTTTCCCTTCTGTTCAGATTTTAAAATGCATAATTGAGGTGTTAAATGGGTGCGCATATTGTCATATGTCAGTAATGTCACCAACTTCAGCTGGAGAACATCTGTCTGTCCCTAGGTCTCCCATAGCAGTTGAGGACTAAGTAAAATTGGGTTCCCAGATGGTGAATTTGGTGATGCTAGCCTACCTTACAGAATAGCATCACTACATTCACCCTTTTGGGACCTCAGACACACTAAATTCACGCTTGGCTGTTCCAATATTATTTTCTTAACCACTTAGCTACATGTATGTGACCTCATTATACCTTATTATGGACAAAAAAGTGTGGGGGTATATTGGATTAAATCTGTTGGTCTGTTGGAGTGTCCTTCCATCCATTGTTCTGTCCATCCATCCATCAACAATTGTTTTCTTCTCGAGATCTATATGAATTCCCTACCTGTATGTGACTCACATTCAGATTTGTTCAAATAAGTTCACCAGGTCAAATAGGAGGGGTGCCAGGGCCATAACGTTTTCCCTCCATAGTAATTCTAACAACTATTACTACTCAAGAACCATCAAGTCTATTTATATTTAGCTTATATTTGTGTATGCAGGGTCCTTGGGTGGCATGTTTAGATCTGTTCCAATGGGGCCCTTTTTGGAAAATCAATTAACTTCAACTCTTAAAAGCGAATGTTTATAATTATAAGATGTCAGAGATGGGGATGTTTATAATTATAAGATATCAGAGATGGGGATTCATGTTTGTTCAAATAGGGGCAGAGACCCCACCCACACTACCTGTATCTATGCTGTACGCTACTGGTATAATAAGATAATGTCATATTCTTGCAGGGATGTCCCCACAGTGTTGGGGAGGTGATTTACATATTTGTTCAATGAAATGTAATTTTTTAGCTCACCTGAGACGAAGCTATAGTCATCACTTCTCATCTGTCACCTGTTCATGTATTGTTGGACTTATTATCTGAATATTTCCAAAGAGAACTACTCATCAATGTGGACGGTATATGGTATAGAAAGGGTTAAACTGGACAGAATGTAGTTCTCATGTGTTTCTAGGCTAGATGAAATCAGCGTTCAGTTGATCTATTTAGAAGGGACAGCATATATTTACCACATGTCTTGGCTAGATGTAAATCAAATCTTGGTTGCACTGACAGCATATATTTATCACATGTTTAGACTACCTGTTCTCTATTGTATTCTCTGCATGGTCACATCTGTTAGCGGTGATCACTGAAGGAGAAGAAGCCCCAATTGGTAGCGACTGTCCATCTGAGTATCATCAGTCCCGGCGTACTAATCCAATTGGAACATCTCCTCAGGCGTGTTTTATGTGCTCCATGGTCAGGTTTCTGCCGTCGGTAATTAATTTGGTTTAGCCATTTTGTGCGGACCATAAGAACCATGGAAATCAGGACCAAACCCAATTTGACTCTTGTGTTCTTTTGTGGGCGAATCTATGTGATAAGTACCAGATTTACATGAAAACGTCATACCATTTGGTGTTCAGAACTATCCCAAGAGTTTAATGGACTGATTTTGGATGATTTGTCATCTTTAAGTGGGAGGTGAATAAGTGAGCAATTTTGAATGGGGATTTCCATGCATACTTGTATCTCTGGTTTGGAAATCCCCAGTGCAAATGTTATGTATGAATCAGCTTTACGGGAACCAAAGTAGCTACTAGTACAGTAATGTTCTAAGTAATCGACTTCTTAACCACAGCAGAATTATGGGTAACTTTTCAGGATTTAGTCGGAAATATGGCTTGTTGCCATTCATCGGAAAACTCTCCCCGAGAGCTTTCCGATGAATGGCAACAAGCCATATTTCCGACTAAATCCTGAAAAGTTACCCATAATTCTGCTGTGGTTAAGAAGTCGATTACTTAAGAGCATTACTGTATATCATTGAGAAGTCATTTATACCATTTAACATTCAACATTTAAGTTGACTGGTAAATTATAAAATTTCCAATAAATTTATTTTTGAGAACACTTGACATCCTTCTTAAAAGCAATATAAAATAAATACACATTATAATGGAACAAGTTCCAAGCAGTCCCACCAGATAAATACAGTAATGCCATAACTTAGTAATGGGTAATCCGAGAGCTTTCCGATGAATGGCAACAAGCCATATTTCCGACTAAATCCTGGAAAATTAACCATAATTCTGCTGTGGTTAAGGAGTCGATTATTTTCAATACAACTCAAATGTATTTGCGACTCTGCAACGTTTGCTCT
>CP136067.1:116331968-116536680 GCA_032622095.1 Siphonodentalium dalli | reverse complement strand
AAGTTTTGTTTGGAACTAATTTCCACTGATCTCTAAAATAAATATCGAGTGGAATTCAGTAGATTTGTTGTTATAATAACGCGTGTAATTATATGGGGAGAGGGGCTATCTAAGTTGTATAACTTGTGCCCCAATCCCATTTGTACATAAATGATACAATAAAATATGTTTAAACTATTCAGTAGATTAACCATAAGACAGTTATCAGGAGATTACACACAATGCATGAAATGTAACACCTACCGGTACATGTATGGGTAGGAAAATAGAACTCACTTGCAGCCATTCAAATTGTAATGAGAATAGCTATGACAAATAAACTAAGTCTTCATTTCTTATCAACTATTGCTCTATGCCCAATTTTTTGCTTGCAAGAAGAATATACTGTTGCTGGTAAACATTGCCGCACTCTGACGTATTGACCCAAGTTAAGATAGCATATTTCCTATACATGTACATGTCAGTGCTAATAGGGGTGTAACAAAACAATGATGTGTCTGTGATGTGGTATCACAATACTGGTGTTCAATTAGGCCATTAAAATAAATCACCTGTGTTCTCAGGCAATTAGATCTCACTTTAGAGATGAGGGAGGGAGGCTAATTTGTTTTAATTTTTCTCAAAATCTGGAAAATACTCATGTAACAAACAAAATTAAATATTTCTAACAGAAAATATTGACAAATATGTTTGACGAGGCTTTTAAAAGAAAATTTTAGTGACGAGTGAGGTGCCTGAGAACACAGATTTTTTTATTTATTTGGCCGCATATATATTTTTATACACAAATCACAAATGATTACTAACTATAAGGTAAGTAATAAGCAGCCATCATAACAGAAACCTAACCCTAAGATATTACTCTCGGAATCCTAATAAGCATACCTGTATGGTTATTAATTTTTAGACAATCTTCCACTACTTATCTGGTTCTGTATGATAATTTGAATATTGAGATTGTCATGCCAGCTATACCTAAAGTCAGAATAAATGGAGAATTCAACCTTCGGCGTTCATGCAGATTGCTGAATTTTTTTTCACGGTCAAAAATCCATGACCACATTGAAAGTACAATTAGGGTCTACAAGTCAATAGGTTGATGATTGGAAGGGTGTTCCTGAATTCGCTGTCTGAAAATTTAAGATGTATTTCCAATACATTTTAAATCAATTATCCAGCTTGAACACTGCACACAACCTGCTTTGTGGGGCTCCATTAAAGGCACGTGCGGCGTTCGTTGCAGAAATATTCATATTTGTTCAAATCGCCATCAACAGAAGGAATATTAAAATACATATAGTTTTGTTCATATGCCAAACATAATCAGCACGTAAATAGTATATTGTCGTCAAGACGTAAGATGGTGTATGTAAAGAAGAACCTGCTCGTGTTATAGAAGTTTTGCTTCTGTTTACATAACACAGCGCAATTATATTGGTTAATCACACACAAATGATATAAACGCTCTTTATTATTTCCATATAAGGAAAACAGTAACAAATAACGCTCTTTATGTTTACCATATCCGGATCTAAACAAAAGCCAGGTTCTGTAACGTTTTTTGCTTTCGTTTACATAACAAAGGAAAAACATTTGACAATAACATACTGTTTATGCCATATTTCTGATTGGTACAAGAACAAAGTCTGTCTATATTTATATAACAGCATACCCACCGCCAACGCTGCCCGTATCTTTAAGGCACCATATATTTTAGTTCTAATAATCCAAATAAAACGACACAATACTGCTGTAATCCTACAATTGTATTAGAGGTTTATAAAAGTTTTTAGATTCAGAACATTTTGGCTAAGTTATGCAGTGAATTGTGATAATTGTTCCGACTAACGCATTCCAATTCCTTCACAGCTTTCCCCATGAAGACCAAGTTTAAAACTTTTGTTGTCTCAAACCCAATTTGACCTCCCGTATTCCATATCAAAACAGAAACTGGAAAAGTCTATAAGTATACCCAGAATTGCAACTGATGAGTGATGACACATGGTAACTGAATTGATGTTTACACTTCAAAGGCCCAATGCCGAGCTCATTTAACTGCCCAAACATGTATACAAATTTTCTATCGACCATTCTCGTGCCCTATACTTGGAATACTATGAAACAATGTATTATCTACCTCAAACATGGAACATGGCTTGACTTACGCATGAGGAAATATGCATACCGGTAAGCAGAGCAATAAATAAAGCCAGGCCTGCTTAGTATATTGTCCATAAAAATCAACACAATATCGTGAACTGTGACTGCATGAATCATTGCGTAACCGCCACAACCGCGGTAATAAGCGGTATCCTTACCATAATGTTGGGGAATACTGTGGTATAATACTGCTGTATTAATAGGGCGACACCCCGTTAGAGATGGTCAATTACTATAAGTATAGCCATATGTGAGTCCCCATAGGGACAGGGACCAGCCGAGAGGGCGACGTGGGCGACTTCTTCGCCCTAGCGCCGCCCGCTTCGCCTTAGTTTTGCAGTCGGGCGAAGTTCAAGTCGCCCTAAAAATTCCAAAGTTGACTGACGAAATTCGACAAAATGCCCCAAATAATTTATGATAATTTACAACTGTCAACTGTGATTGCACACAATACTCCACTATCAGGGTGTATCATGGTGTTATAAAACAATTAACACCTGTAATGCTCCAATCTGGAAGCATGTTGACAACGGAGTCTGATTACTGGCAGCTGTGAAAACATCGTCGGGCCTCAAGTGTTAATCTGGTTGTTGTTATTTTTAGATTACCGTGATTACCACACCTTACAAGAAGATTATAACTCACACCTCTCACAATGTGTCAATTCATCACTCCCTCTATGGAGTTTGGTTAAAGAAATTTTAAAACAAATTCATTTGTGAAGCATATTAAAATTTCGAACGGGATTACTAACAGAGCGCAGTAAAAGTGTTCATGATTTCGTTTCGTTTCTGTTTGATAAATATTGTTGGCATTTTTAAAAACCCGAAAAATATGAAATAAAATCCTGTCATTCTCTCACAATTACGATATAAAATGCTGCTATCCTCTCACAATTATGTTTGGGTATTATTAATAGTTATTAGGGTCATGAAGTGAACATAATGACTCCATATTTCAACCATTGTTTCATAAGTTTAATTGACATATTTCATCTCTCCTATTTTCGTTCTATAGCGACTCCTGTCGTAGTACTGATCAATTTAAATGTTGTAGACTCACTTCGCCCTATAGAACGGCCACTTCGCCTTATTTTTATAGTAGGGCGAAGTCATTTCGCCCTGAAAATCTGGTCTAGGCTGGTCCCTGCATAGGGAGCCTCACATATATAAGAGAATGTACTAGCTTATACGGTCAAGGTGAATATTGTGAGGCCAATGTATTCTCATATATGGGAGCCTCGCATATATATGAGAATTGGCAGATGATTTTCGCAAAATTTCAGGAAGCTCCAGTCATGGAAGTATTAAGAAATAAGTCATTTTATTTACATAATTTGAATAGAACATATTTTCAAAATATCTTTTGAAATTAATGTAGTTTCCCCGTTTATCAAATGTTGACAAGGAGGTGAATATTTTTAAAATATTGTATTCCCCTCCTGCATCTACCTCTTTGCCACTCAAATAGTCGAAACCAGGTTATAATATTGGTGTGACGTAAAGGATATTTTTGTACTTGATACTTATTCATGTTTGAAAGTGTTAAAACACTTACCTTCTGTTCTAGGATAGAGGGTAACTCCGGCAGAAAATTATCTTCAATAACTTTAGCTAGATCTCTCTCACATTTCAGTTCACTCTTTTTGAAACCTTCGCACAATTCTGTCCATTGCTCCAGTGTAGTACAGACAAGATGCCAGCGCTCATTCATAAGAGCTAAATCAGCAATCGACAACTCCTCTTTCTTAACTATTGGATCCAGCTGATCAGCATCAGATTTGACCGAAACCTCTTCTTTCTTAATGTAGAGGCTATCTCCACTAGCCATGGTATCGGGAACTGTTTCTGATTTCATCTCGTCTTCTATTTTAACGTCTTTGAAATCCTCAACAGTTTTATTTTTGACACAAACTTCATCACACGCAGATGGGTCTTTGCTTTCAACAGCACTAGAACTTTCAGATGAATCCCACATTTTACTACGGGCTGTTAGAATAATCTCTTCTTTTACACCATCTTCCACAATATTGACATCATTACACTCCATGGAATTAGAATCCTCATTAACATCTGCTAAAGGAGTTACGTTCTCAGTGACTCCTTCTTTCAACTGATTCATTTCTTCTTCAGCAGGCTTGTCATCTATTTCTTGTTTTTTAAACTCATCCTTTTGTTCTTCCGTTAACTGTTTTTTTGTAATTTCAGCAGAATTGTCGTCCACTTCTTGATTCAAAGACTCACTCTCATCGGTTGTAATTGTGTCTTCAACTTCCTGATTAGTAGACTCACCCTCCTCTTCTGTTGGAATTGCATTCTCCATTTCCTCTACAGCAAAGTCGTCTACTTCTTGTTTTGACTCATCCACGTCTCCTACCACAGTAATCATCTTCTTTATTTCACCTACAGAAGACTCATCATTCTTGTCAGTATCATTTTCCGATATTGATTCATCCTCTGATTTATTCTGATCATTACCAGAAACCTCCATAAAATCCTCCTCAACATCGCGAATTGATTCATTCTTATCGCTACCACACACATTGTTATCATTGAGTTCCTCAACATCACGATTTGATTCATTTGATTTGTCCTCATCGCTACCACACAAGTCATTATCATCGAGGTCCTCAACTTCACGATTTGATTCATTTGAATTGTCCTCATCGCTACCACACACGTCGTTATCATCGAGTTCCTCAACATCGCGATTTGATTCATTTGATTTTTCCCCATCGCTACCACACACGTCGTTATCATCGACATCCTCAACATCACAAGTTGAAACTTCAGAATCATATTTAGTCTGATCATCGCTACAAACATTCATAGTATCAACCTCCTCAGCGTCTTGAGTTGAAACTTTATCAACCTCAGATGATGAATCTATTTCTGTACACCTGGACATCCTGCCGCTGTCCACGTCACTAAAATTACTTGTTGATATGCCATCTGCAATAACCGTAACCTCTTTCTTGATATCTATAGTTTCATCACTATTTTTTTCCAAGGATATCTCTTCATTGCTTGCATGCTTTTGATTTTCGTCCTTGTTTCCAGCCAACTTATTCTCGTTAACAGCTTTGTCAGACTCTGTATCGCAATTAAGAACACATTCAGATCTGGAATCTCCATCTTCATCAATTTTGTCGTCTGTTTCAATCTCATCTCTGTCTTCGTCATCAATACCACTGTCATTACAATCATCTTCGTCTTGAATTGCCCGAGGCGATACAGTATCGTTAGAAGACTCATCCATGTCAGCATTATATTGTAAAGTTGATGACGTTTTTGGTTTATGACTGAATGGTTTTGAATTGTCTGTAGTTTCGACCTCGTTATCATTCTTATCTTCACTGAGTTTTTCTTCCGACACCTCTGTATTAATACTCTCATTATCAATGCTTTTCTCGCCATCTGTATCACTTTCAGTCGTGGCATCCATATTCTCGTCTAATTTTGTCGAACGTCGATCTTTTCTTTGTTGAGAATTATTATGAGTATCGGCATCATTGCCTTTATTTGTAGAAGATCTATTTTTCTTTGGTCTACCACGAGATCTTTTCACAGGCTCCGTTTTCACAGATTCCACACTGCCTTCTTCAGTATCAACATCTTTATCTTTGCAAGTATCACTTTTCCTCGGTCGTCCACGAGATCTTTTAGCAGGTTCATTTTTTACTTTGGGTTCAGCATTGCTTTGCTCGGTATCGACTTCCATTGTATCTTTCTGCTGCCCACTTCTTCCTCTGGACTTTCGATGAGACTTATTACCACGTTCTGGCTCAGTAATGGTTTCTTCAGTATGTTTACCTTCCTTGGTTTGATCACTTTTTCTAGGTCTTCCTCTAGATGGTGTTCTAGACATACTTTTTTCTTCTGTGGTGTTGTCTTCAGCATCAGACTCCTTCCGACCTTTACTCTGATCACTTTTCCTCTTTCTTCCTCTAGATGGTGTCCTAGACTTACTCTTTTTCTCCAAGTTGCTTTCTTCAGCATCATCTCTTCTTCTGCCACCACTCTTTCTCGGCCTTCCACGAGATTTTTTTACAGGTATATCTTCGTTTTCTGACTCATCACTCTCTTTAGTTTTACCACCACTCTTTCTCGGCCTTCCACGAGATTGTTTTAAAGGTATGTCTTCATCTTCTGACTCATCACTCTCTTTAGTTTTACCACCACTCTTTCTCGGCCTTCCACGAGATTTTTTTAAAGGTGTATCTTCGTCTTCTGACTCATCACTCTCTTTTGTTTTACCACCACTCTTTCTCGGCCTTCCACGAGATTTTTTTAAAGGTATGTCTTCATCTTCTGACTCATCATTGTCTTTAGTTTTACCGCCACTCCTTTTTGGCCTTCCGCGAGATATTTTTAGAGGCTTATCTTCTGAATCATCACTGCTTGCTTCCCTGCTTCCAACATTAGAGACTTTAGACTTTCTCGGTGAAGCCTTCCTTGTAGATGTTTCATCATCGGACTCATCATCGCTTGTATTGGTAAATTTCTTTCTCCTAGGTGTAACTTTTTGTGCTGATTTTCGTGCTGGTCGTTTATTGGATCTTAATGAGGCATCATCGCTGTCCATAATTTCATCATTTCTCTTCTTTCTTCCTTTCGTTTTGGGGTTATATTCCTCATCATCAGTGTCCTCCTCATCGTCTTCGTCATCGACATCATCATCAACTGTGTCAGATTCACATTCCTCATAAGAAAAGCTCCTTTGTGACTCAGACCGCCATGTGTTCTGCCTGTTTCTGTTATCTTCTCTGCTAGCCGGAGACTTTGATGAATATCTGTTCTTTGTCCTGAAATTAATTTCAAAACTACGTTTTAAGAATGTTAAACAGTGTGAAAATGTGATACTATTAAGTGACAATATAATGTCAATCAGACAGTACTTTTCACCATTTACACTTTCTATTCTAAATATTCATTGACGAGTAGTTCCAGTCATGCTAAGTTTTGAAAATGGCAATCCGGGTGATTTTTTCGTGAGGTATGCCCAAATATGCTCATGTTCCAAAAAATATTATAATTGATTTCCATCTTTTTATTCATCATTTTTATGATTAAGATTATAGTTTTATGAGTTTCTATTTTATAGACATATATACCTAAATAAAACAGTAATGAAAACAAAGTTTTATACAGCTACTGTGAGTATGAGATACAGGCATGTTTATATAAATAATACAATGCAAACATTCCGGGATGCAAAGATCAAGGACACCTGCAACATTTCTGTTCTAATTCCTGTTAAAAATATAGAGTTTTCTCCCTTCTATTGTATTCTATTTGCACTGTGCCCAGACATTGTCATTCATACTCGCTTACGTAATCCTAAGTTGTGTTATTAAATCTATTGTCTATACTTTTCCTTTTAGCTTGCATGGCTACGCCTCGCATATATAAGACGAGAGGCCGATCACGATCGGCAGATGTTTAACCCATACCTTGGCGATAGCGACTAGTCATAATTGATAATTTGTCAAAGATATGATCACAGGAATTAATCCATATATCAGTACCCAACTTGAAATCAAAAGCTCAAATAATTTGTCTTAAGGAAGGGTTAAAGTATTTGGGGTGGGGAGGAGTAGTTTTAAATCTCATAACTCTGTCCCTATTCACCCAAGGACCACTCACTGTGAGATCCAATGGTTTAGTGATTTCGGAGGACATGTTTAGGAGTTTAAGTTAACTCATTGGAAGCAAAAGTGATAAATCCCTATCTTTAACACTTTTGACATGCCAGATATTCAAAATTTATTCACTTCTAAAGATAATTTGTTGACAAGCCAGACTGCTTAGAATGACATACATGTAGGGGATTCCATCTCATATTTAAATGGTACTTTAATTACCCCCCCCCCCCCTTCCCCCATTCTCCCCAGTTATTTCTTTATCAAACATGGACAGATATAAGATCAGATCTGACCTGTGTATTAAATAAGATTAAGTGTTTCATAACAGGGGTGTATGCATGGTTTTCAAAAATATATGTAGTTTATACAATTCAAAAGTATTATCTATATAATGTTATACAGACATAATATGATGAGGATGCTTGCCCCTATGACCACTAAATCGTTCATATAAAAGAAAGTAAGTTAGCCCTCAATTAAATGGTTTCACACATTACAATGTTTTACAAGTAGCTTGGACACTAAAAGCCACAACCTTCAATGTTAATCTTCTAAGTGCTCTGTGGCCCCTAAAATTCAATCAACCATGAAAATATGAACAAATGGGAAAATAAGGTTCCTGGAACACTAACATCTACCATATTGATTTTCAAAACAAGTCATCACTTACAATAGTCATGTATATTTATCTGCCTGATTCCCATTGCATAGATAAATCATATTGGCCATCAGCTGTTATTTTAATTTCAAATTGAAAGCACATGTCTGAAGGGTTAATATATTTTTCAAAAATCAATTAATCAGTCAAAACCAAAATTGATATAAGTGAATAGTGTGCAAAGATACCCAACAGATATTAAGAGATATGAGGAAGAGTCCATGTACATTATAGCATGTGTCTATGGAAACCTTGGAAAGGGTTAATTATTTTTGAAGCAAATTAATGGAATTTAGAAGACACTAAGTCTTATATAGGTGAGTGGGGGCTCTTATTTCAAGAATAGGATAAACAACAGTCTTATGCTGCCATAAATCAATTTGACAGTTAGAATAAACAAACAGCCAGCCACCAGTGTTGTTTATCTTGACCACCAGAGCTCTGTATAATATGTCATCACTCATTTCATAACAGATTTCACTTGGAATGACAACATCTATAAAATGTCCTCTCATATACTCTGGATGTTCACATGGTAATTTATTGATATCATTATATTACATGAAACTATTGCAATAAAATCTTCATATTTTCAAAACAGGATATCACACCTAATGAATCGTATAAAACTAAAATAAATGAAAGTGTCAATATTTTTTATTATTAAACTTTTTTTTTTATTGTTATTAAAGTTCAAACAAAATTTAATATTTGTATCTGTTTGTATATGCTAAATTTAGCAAGGAGCTAAATCTAAAAAAATCCAATTTAAAAAAAAAAATGTTTTTTCTCGAAAAAGGGTCATAACTCCTTTAAAATTAATCGGATCAAACCCATATTCGAACTCGATCTGTATTTTGGGCTGTGAAACTAACAGACCAAATTTGGTTCCAATCAGATGAAAAATGTTCGAGTTATGGCAGAATGCGTCAATTCTAAGTCGAAAAAGGGCCATAACTCTGTAACAAAAACTCGGATCAAACCCAAATTCGAACTCGATCCGTATTTTGGGCTGAGAAACCCATATACAAAATTTGGTCCCGATCGGATAGAAAATGTTAGAGTTATCGCATTACTCGTAAAGTGTCTACGGATAGACAAGACGGACAGACAGATGGACAGACAGACAGACGGACCAACGACGAGTGGTCAATCCGGGCAACGACACTATGTTTACCATACTATGGTATGGGTAAACATAAAAATGCACTAGCTTAAAAGTCATGGTAAATATTGTTAGGCCAATGTATTCTCGTGAATATGCGAGGCTCCCTTTAGGAACCCTCGCATTTATATAAGAGAATGTATGGGAACAGTTTTTCAAAAAATTTCAGGAAACTCCAGTCATGGAAGGGTTAAACTTTATTTTAGTTAAAAATTAGCACTATCTCCAGTTAAAACATGTCGGTTCTGATAATTCAGGCGGTATATTATTCAAAAACATTAATTTAGTGTATCGTGATATTTATCGTTTCTTGACTGAGTGTATCGTTACAGCCCTATTGAACAGAGCATCAACATACTGATGTCAATGGTGTATGTTAAGCTTTCAATAAAAACATAACTCACGAGTCGGGTGTGGTTGATACAGGCGTTCGTATTACTCTTCCTCTTTTGCCGACTCGTTCAACGGCTGTTTCTTTCTCTTCCACTTCATGTTTTCCTCCTTTTCCAGCTGCTTTCTTCCCCCTAGCAGATAAAATGTTAATATGAGTTAATGACATGCATTGCAATAAAAAAAGTGGACATAAATTTTATTGTTAAGACAGCTTAACATTCAAACAAAATTTCTGGAGAAAAAAAATCTAGTGCTTTCTTCCCCCCAGCAGATGAAATGTCAATATGAGTTAATGATATGCATTCCAATTAATCCAATATTACTCCAAAATAAATACCATTGAGCCGCACAGTGTGGGAGTGTGGCAAACATAATAATTAATTGCACAAGTTTGTTAGCGCGAAATGTTATGGCAGCTATCAGTCTCAAGTTGTATATTGTGGCATAACAAAGTTGATACATTCAATTCTTAAATGCACCATCGTTGTCCTGTATTTATTAAACACGAATCTGTTGGCATAAAAAAATGATTTTGTCCTGTACCCATGTTAGTTAGTTAGCTACTCACAAGCATTGAAATAGAGTCTGTCATTTGCAGAATGAGGTCCCCAGAGGGTGAATTTAGTGATGCTACCCCGCAAAGAGGGTTAGCACCACTAAATTCACCCTCTGGAAACCTCATTCTACTTAGGCATCATCTTCTGGGAAGTATCTATAGTCTCAAATTAACATTGTTTTAGTTACATTTTCTCTTCCGTTTAGTTTCTATACCCCCTCCTAATTTGCAGAAGATAAAATTAATAATCGGGATGACTAATGGTGAACTTCACCTGGGGAACTTCAATCTGATCCTAGGTCTCCCATAGCAATTGAGGCAACAGCAGAATGAGGTTCCCAGATGGTAAATTTGGTGATGTTAACCCACCATGTAGGATAGCATCACTAATACACTAAATTCACCTTCTGGGAACTTCATTTTGCAAATGACAAAAATATCTCAAGGCTTGTCTACTCAACAAGATAAGAGGTTTCTGTGATGCTGCCATACTGGTTGGGCTGTTATGCATGACATCATTAATGTTGCGCGTTGCTATCATGATTGCACTAGTGATTATAGAGCTGAAATTACTGCAACATGTGTGTAATAATATGCAGATATTGCTGATTTTTTATCGATTTTAACACTTGATTTTCTTAATGTATTCTCCCAGTTAGTTAAAAAATGTACATCAGAATGGTCTATTATTGATTTGGAGGGATGTTAATGTGATAAAAGCAGATAAATTAAGTGCAGAGGAGACATATTTATAACTGTTTAGATAATAAGTTCAACAATCAACCTCTGAATATTTCCTGTAGGATAACTCATCAATGAGGCCTCTTTTTTTTTATTTAGTGGTTTACGGATCCGCCGACCCCTTTAAAATACGTCCGCTCAACAAAAAAAAACCCGATTATAATTTTTTTTTTTTTATTTCCTCCGACAATAAAAAATAAATCATTTCTCCGACCATCATACTTTTCATATCAGTTTTTGATCGGGCAAACTCATCCCCTGATCTCGGCGAGTCATTCCCGTACAATTAGTACAGTATTTAATCGATACTGGGTAGCTTTTGTAATAGTCGCGCTCTTCATGGTGACGGCGTTTCCAAATTTCGTGATATGATTTATCACTACGACCGTCATGGAGAGCGCGACGAAAATCAATATTAACCTATAAATATTGATGTAAATGCTCGATGCCAAAAAGTATAAAAATGCTTATAACAATCTTCCACCTAAAAGGTACATCATGTCCAGTTATACTTTTGTAAAAATCTGCACTTTTAAATCGATTGGAATTTGGAGTTATGTCCAATGCATGTATTTCATCTTCCAAACCCGGAAGTGTAAACAGGTGTCATCAATTTATCGGACATTTGTCGGCTTTATACATTTATTGGTCACGAATACCTTCAGTTTTCAAACGCTGGTCGGAGATGCAAACCGGTATACTGCAGATTTATGGTACTGTTAAAATTTAAATCCGTTTGTTGATTATTTGCCATGGGGTGAAGTTAATTTTGTGGGGGGGGGGGGGGGGGGGGGGGGGGGGGGGGGGTGAAGTAAAACATACTAATTGGGGTGGGAGTTGAAGGAGCAATGGGGAGGCATCATCACATGATGAACTGTGTCCACACACATGATTTTTGTAAAATTGTCCTACCCGTTTAAAGGGGCTGACAGGCTTCCTGTGATGTCATTCTTTGATATACTCTCATGTCCCGAATAAACGTACGGGTCGGAATAATCGTACGGGGTGGAAAATGCTATGATTTCTAATAATCGTAGGGGTCGGAATAATAGAACGGGGTGGAAATGTTTGGGAAACTGGGAGCAGAAATGTGTTTCCATGTTGGGAAAACGGCCGAAAACGGCCGAAAACGTTGACCCGATCACATATATGTTGCGCTGGGATTGAGAAGGGCGGTGTCTTGGCACAAATTTACATGTTATTCTTCCACGTAATGTCCACTTTTATGTGAGCATTCCAATAAATCAGAAATGTTTCATTAAATGTAATAATCGTAGGGCCCAAATAAGAATCGTACAGGGTGGACTTTCACTTTAAAAATAATAATCGTACAGGCACATTTATTTGGCTCACTAGAGTAATATATGGATGGAAAGCCGTGACTTTAATACTGTCAGATGCAATATATCTGTGGAGCAGTATACTCAACATTAAAAAATTCTCAAATCTTTATTTTTTTGAATTATTCGGAATATTGACACCAAATATTGTGTTTTTTCCCCCAAGTATAATGTATTATCTTCATTCTGGAAGCCCCCTGACAGAAGTGCTGACATACATGTTTACAAACCTAAAAAAAATAAAATTGATATTGCCATTTTATTTTTTATTTTTTTTCGTCCGACCCGACTGAACCAATGGGCAAAAATTCCGTAAACCACTTTATCAAAAATAAAAGGCCTGATGCTTTACAGTAATGCCCAAAGTAATTGACCACTTAACCACAGCAGAATTATGGGTAATTTTTCAGGATTAAGTCGGAAATATGGCTTGTTGCCATTCATCGGAAAGCTCTCGGGGAGAGCTTTCCGATGAATGGCAACAAGCCATATTTCCGACTAAATCATGAAAAATTACCCATAATTCTGCTGTGGTTAAGTAATTCTGCTGTGGTTGAGTCGTCAATTACTTTGGGCATTACTGTAGTATAGAAAAGGTTAATCATACTTTTAACCCTTTCATACAAGGAGCTGTGCTGGTGCAGCATTAAAATTAATGGACGAAACCTGTAGTATGGTGGTGGATATCCCCCCCCCCCCAACCTGTGCTATCACCATGCCAAAGGACAACGAAATCCAATAATAAAGACATCCACAGCATGTTTGTTATGGATGCGTTGATGCTTTTTAAAGTCCAGCAAAGGGCCATAACTCTGGTTAAAAAGTACAGACAATACAATACCTGCACAATGCAGAGATCCTTTCCACAATGCTAGTATACTGGCATACCAAAGGACATCCAAATTGGACTTAGGGCTTCACGGTATATCGATATATTATCGAATGTCGATATATTTGTAAATTATCGTATCGTATCAACCCAAAACTAAATTATCGTCATCAACGATATATATTTCCAAAGTTTAATAAATTTGAATTAAATAAAACAAAAAGTTTCATGTAGGCGCATTCTAACCGACAGTGTGATAATGTGCAAATAGCCGCGACTGTCACCCGCATTGGTGGCTGGCTAGACAAAGAGTCTGCTGTATTGCTAAAGGCGTTACAAATAATTAACGTGAAAAGAAGGCTACTCATTCAGAAATTGAGTTCGTTGATTAAACACTGTTGTGGTGATATAAGCAGTGTTTTCGCAGGTTGTATTGTGTGTGGATAATCTGGTGTGAAGCAATTTATTGCCTGATTGTTTAAAGTCGTGGGGTCTCAATCCCAATCAGCTGTCGTGCATCACAACAGACAATGGGTCAAACATTATCAAAGCTGTTGACATGCTCGGATGGCAACACCTTTCCTGCTTCGGGCACAATTTGAATCTGGCTGTTAACAACTCTATGAAAGACGACAAACGTGTTAGTAGATTGCTTAGTATTTGCCGCGGGATAGTGTCTGCTTTCTCGCCCAGCTGGATACGTCGACGCAACTTAAGAGCCATTCAGCGCGAAATGGACATTAAAGAACAGTCTCTTGTTGCTGACTGTCCGACGAGATGGGGAGCAAAATATGACATGGTCAAAAGAATAGTGGATCAGGATGCCGCTATTCGTAAAGCACTAAGTTCAAACAAAAGGACATCACATCTTATTCCAACATGGCTGGATAGTCAAATGCTGTGTTAATTCAATAAACATTACTATATTACGTAAACTTCTTACTTTCAATTACAACCGGAAGTAACATGGAAATGTTATGTATACAACGAAAATACGAAAACTGCTAACGCTCGTTCGCGACTTTTCATGAAAGCATACAATTTAAAATTACATTAGTTTGGAATTCAAAACTTTAGATTATCGATATATACCCATATCGCGATAATAATTTGGATATTGTATCGATAATATTATTGATCATATCGTGAAGCCCTAATTGGACTATCAATACTTGAGCTGTGTTGGGAAATGTTTATTATGAACAGACGGACAGAAGGACGGCGGAGGTCTCCACAATATACTCCTGAATCCTCCTTCGGAGTGTGAGGAGGCATAATAATTTACTAAGATGAGATGTAACTTACTTTCTCTTTCTTGAGGATGGTGTTTTCTTCTCCGGCGGAGGTGAAGGTGACGGAGGGGGTGGAGGCTCTGGATCTTCTTTGTAAAGATGGGAGCCGTAGAAGTACCAATATGTGGCTCCTTCACCATCCTTCCCCATTGGCTCAACGCGCATCTGATCTCCCTCATATCCCTGCAAAGTCACAACAATAATTTGATAAGATATACAACTTTTGCATGATGGGAGCTGTGCTGGTGTAGCATTAAAGATCCTGTGTCAGTGCATTCTCTTATATACGCGAGTCTCCCATAGGGATCCTTGCATACATGTATATAAGTGAGTGCACTGACTTAAGGGAGAGCTTTCCGATGAATGGCAACAAGCCATATTTCCGACTAAATCCTGAAAAATTACACATAATTATGCTGTGGTTAAGTGGTCAATTAGTTTGGGCATTACTGTAGACTAATGTAATCTGGACACATCAGGACGAACTAGAGGTGTGACTGTCCCAATGGGACTAAGGATACGCCCCGTGTTTTTAAAATACTAAGATGTTTCAGATGTCAGTAAACATATAGTTAAATTAATAAAATAACAGTTCCCATTGCAGGTGCACAACCCTAATCTTAAACATATTGATGGAAAAATGTAGGAATAAAAGCTCGGACAAAATTATGCATGTTGCGAAAATGATCTAAGTCGAAAAAGGGGACTAACTCCACACAAAAAAAGTCCGACAGACATCATAATCGCAGGTGCACAGGTTCCCATGGTACTAAATATCTGTGCCAAGTTTAAAAAAACATTGACCTAAAAATGTAGGAATAAAAGCTCGGACAAAATTATGCATGTTGCAAAAAATTTCTAAGTCGAAATAGGGGGATAACTCCACCAAAAAATGTCGAACAGACGTCATAATCGCAGGTGCACAGGTTCCCATGGTACTAAATATCTGTGCCAAGTTTTAAACAAATTGATAAAAAAGGTAGGAATAAAAGCTAGGACAAAAAGGGGGGATAACTCCACCAAAAAAAGTCTGACAGACGTCATAATCGTAGGTGCACAGGTTCCCATGGTGGTTTATGTCTGTGCCAAGTTTCACGAAAAATGATCATAAAACGACTGAGAAAAACTCCGGACAAATTTGTGTCCACAGACGTACGAAGGACGGACGAGCGGATTCCAGTATACCCCCCACAACTTCGTTGCGGGGGGTATAATTACGGTAGGTAATTGTAGGAGAATAAAATGTTGAAATTTAGACCAAAAAACTTGAAATGCTTGCATTTGATTTCCCAGAATTATCGATTCCAGGATAATTTCTCTTTGATATCAACTTATATGGAATCATTTCACATTTCTCAGTGTTACCAAGCCTGAGTTTAATGAGCCTGTCATTGGCAGAATGAGGTCACCAGAGGATGAATTTAGTGACGCTATCCCGCATAGCGGGCTTGCATCACTAAATTCACCCTCTAAGGACCTCATTCTGATTAGGCCTCATCCTCTCTGGAAAGTGTCTTTATTATCAAATTTCTACAGAAACTTCTTCACATAGATTTTATTTCTTTTTTAGTTAGTTTCTCTATATCCCCAAATTGGCAGACGACACATTGCATAATCGAGGTTCCCAATGGGTGTACATCACAATATTCACCATTTGTGAACTTCAATCTGAGTCTATGTCTCCCATAGCAGATGAGGCCATGCAGAATGAGGTTCCCAGAGGGTGAATTTAGTGATGCTAGCCCACTATCCGGGATAGCAGCACTAAATTCACCCTCTGGGGACCTCATTCTGCAAATGACAGGCACACTAAACTCAGTCTTGGTATATACCTGTAAACATAGCAATTCAATGGCAAAAGTTCCATTCGCATCATATTCTCATATTTTTGGCACAGTAATTTATCTTCTGCAAATTAGGGGATATGGAAACTGAAGAGAAGGGATAAAGTAACTAAATACAATGTTAATTTGAGACTATAGATACTTGCCAGAAGATGAGGCCTAAGCAGAATAAGGTCCCCAGAGGGTGAATTTGGTGATGTTAGCCCGCTGTGCGGGATAGCATCACTAAATTCATCCTCTGGTGACCTCATTCTGCCAATGACAGGCACATTAAACTCAGGCTTGGTAACACTGAGAAATGTGAAATGATAAGTTGATATCAAAGATAGTATCACTAAATTCACCCTCTGGTGACCTCATTATGTGAAATGTCAGACACACTTTAGCCAGACTTGATCTCAGGAATCCAGAGACCGATTGTGGGGATATTTGACATATATATTCAGTATCTTAGGGCTGATGAAAATATAAATGTTAACCCGCTGAGTGTCAGTATGCTTGAGTGAGCACTGTAGCCACCGATTGTGTGGAGGTACAGTAATGCTCAATTCGAAAGTCAACAAACCTTTATTAGGCCAATATAAATAAATTGCTAGATTTACATCCAACTTTTTTAGATAAATGGGGTGGAGGGCGAATTTTATATTTTATTCTTCATAACATAAAATGGCCATGGACAGTTCTAGATATTGAAGCAGTATCCTATCTTATACATTACAAGTTGATTTATATTGTCCACTTTGATCAAAATAGAATGATTAATGGATCATTGAAATGTCATTTGATGATTACATTGATTGATAACCCTTCCATGACTGGAACTTCATGATATTTTGTGAAAACCCTGTGCCAATGCATGCTCTTATATATATGTCGCCCATAGGTTGCCTCGCATATATAAAAGAATGCATTGGCCTAACAATATTTACCTTGCTCTTGTAAACCAGTGCATTCACTTATATACGCGAGACTCCCTGTGGGAGACTCGCATTTTTCAGAGAATGCACTGCCACAGGATCTTTAATGCTGCAACAGCGCAGATCCCGTCATGAAAGAGTTAAGGCATGAGAAAAAATTTGCATAAAAGATATGCAAATAAAAAAAATTGAGGAGGGGACTAAAAATAGGGTCGGGAGGGGATGTAAATCAAGCAATATTTTTATATTGGCCTTATGGTAGAAAATTTGATTTAAAGGCCCATATTTTTTGAATCCCCAGATAACATTATACACAAAATATTACATATTATATACCATTTGTAAGAGGAACCAAAAATATCTATATTCCACCAGAATATGGAACAACAGTGGCCTAGGAGTTTCCACCAAGTTATAGAGATTCTCAGATTCATTCCAAGACTTCCCCCATTGTCAACCCAGAATGTATCAGAATTCAAAATAAGAGATAGAGTTATTCCCTTTCCATTGAGAATAACATACTTTACAGTACTGTCCAGATCAAATTAAGTGCGGAACACACCTCGGTACCTTGACAAAAACAACATGTTCCCAGTTTATTCGACAGGATCAGTTGATAATACAATGATTTGGAGCTTCCTCTTTCAAATGGTATATAATATGGAATATGTTGTATATAATGTGATTCTAAAATTAAGTGGGCCTTTAAAAGACTCATGTGAAGAACAGCATACAGTAATGCCCAAAGTAATTGACCACTTAACCACAGCAGAATTATGGGTAATTTTTCAGGATTTAGTCGGAAATATGGCTTGTTGCCATTCATTGGAAAGCTCTCGGCGAGAGCTTTCCGATGAATAGCAACAAGCCATATTTCCGACTAAATCCGGAAAAATTACCCATAATTCTGCTGTGGTTAAGTGGTCAATTACTTTCGGCATTACTGTAGTTGTGCACTTAACCCATGTCATGAAAAGTGCTGGAGGCATAGTGACCTCATTGTCATTTTTGCCTAAACAGATGTGGGCATATGAAGTGAACAATGCACTATGGGAGGGTCACAGTGTAGATCTCGTCGAGATGAATAAACGGTGGCTCATTTTCCTGTAAAAAAATACATAAAACATAAATAGTACTCAGCCATGGATACAGTGAAGAGAGAATGAATAGTTTCTGTGAAATGTTTCCCTAAAAGATACTTAAGAGCAAAATGTATAAACCTCACTAAAGAGAGATAACTCTATTATGAATAGGAGTCTGTAATACCTTGAGAAGCTCAGCCACATCTTCAGCATCTAAACGAGCGTAACATAACTTGAGAACTATTTCCACTTTCGTTCGAAGATTTAGGAACTGGAAGGTAGTGTTCTCTAACGGACATGATGTTGACTCAAGCTGCGCCCGATACTTGGAGTAATCCTTCAGGTAATCTTCCCAATTTTCATCTCTGTAGATGAAATATTCATTTTACATAAAACAAAAATCTTTTATTAATAAAACTTCTGTAGAAAATAATATAAAGTTTTAGACTGGCAGTTGGAAAATTCTTCCAGTTTTCTTAAAAAATATTTATTTTATCTTGATATTTATTAATCTGTTGAGTTTTCGCTCACACTGAGGCTGCAATAATTAATATACATAGGGAGCCTCGTATATATAAGAGAATGCACTGGCTTAGAAGATCAAGGTAAATATTGTTAGGCCAATGCATTCTCTTATATATGAGATGCTCCCTATGGGAGACTCGCATATAAATAGAACGCATTGGCACATGGTTTTCGCAAAATTTCAAGAAGCTCCAGTCATGGAAGGGTTAAATAGTTCACCCCAAGTGCCCCCAACATTTTATTTCAGGAGATAAATTAAATAACATTTTGAACAGTGTGAACCAGTGGCAGCGTAGATTAGTGAGAGGAAAACTCACGTGATATCTGAGCTGCCATAACATCCTTGTAACAGCTTGATTACAAGCTGGATTAGTAGTTCACTACCATCATCTGTTCCAGATGCAATGAAGGCTTGCTCTAACTCCTAAAAAAATACATAAGAACGTTTATGAAGTATCCCAATATAAAGGGAATAAAGATACTCTTCGATAAAAATAAAACAAACAATAGCAAATAACAATTTTCACAAAACCAATTTAACTTTTTATTTAGATTCTAGTGTATAAAATAACACATACCAATATAGAATGAGAAGAGCCACCTGAAATACAATACAGTAATGCCCGAAGCATATGACCCTTTATCCACAGCAGAATTATGGGAAATTTTTCAGGATTTAGTCGGAAATATGGCTTGTTGCATTCATCGGAAAGCTCTCACCGAGAGCTTTCCGATGAATGGCAGCAAGCCATATTTCCGACTAAAACCTGAAATATTTCCTATAATTCTGCTGTGGTTAAAGGGTCATATACTTTGGGCATTACAATATATTGTTTGATATTGAATTTTCTATCTATTTATTCCCAAGTCTGTATACAGTATATTAATGAGTCATGCTTGAAATGTTGTTTTTTTCGTTCATCAAATTCACCCTCTGGGGAGCCCAATCTGCTTAGTCCTCATCTTCTGAGAAGTATCTACAGTCTCAAAGCAACATCGTTTTTAAATACCTTTTCCCCGTCTCAAATTAACTTGTTAAGTTTTTCCCTTCTGAGAAGTTTCTATATCCCCTAATTTGCAGAAGAAATAAATGCATAATCGAGGTGACTAATGGGTGAACATCATCAACTTCAACTGGGGAACTTCAATCTGTTCATAAGTCTCCCATAGCAGTTGAGGCCTAAGCAGAATGAGGTTCCCAGAGGGTGAAATACGTGATGCCAGCCTGCTATGCGGGACAGCATCACTAATTTCACCCTATGGGAACCTCATTCTGCAAATGACAGACACAGCATTTGCAGCTTGTTTATTTCATATCTTTTCAATGTTTCAGAGAGATACCAGAATTTTTTTTTAAACTCAGTGAGAGCTTTCTGATGAATGGCAGCAAGCCATTGTAGCGATGCTGCAAAGAATACCTTTAATGTCATAGCGTAAAGTTTCCTACTTTCGGTTTCGCAACATCGCTTTGTAAACATGCTCATTTTCGTCATCATTTTCGCATCTATTCACCTCATTCTAGTTGTAAACATGCACTTTATCCTACCGGTATCTCATTGCGTCACATTTATTATTGTATTTAAACAATAAGTCGTAATTATTAATAGCGGTTGCATAATTTAATGTTTTAAGATGGTAATTTGTTGTATTTCATCCCAAATTCTTAGCACTGTTGGGTTTAGCGGTGACATCACCACATTATGTGGTTGGATTTAAGACCATATGGTCACCTAGTATAAAAACAAATGACCACTTCCGGTGGTCGGCTTTGTAACGGAAATCTCAAGAGAGCAAGTCAGAATTGACACCCGTCTGGAGGGTTTGCATACAATTTGGGATTCAAAGCCCAGTATTTTCAATGTGAGCACAATCATTTGAGTAAACAATAGAACACGCTTTCAAGATGTGTTATTAATAGGCTTTATGCAATTGCCTTTTATTGAAGTTTGACTACCTTTGTGGCGTAATTTGGAATACCCGTTTCCGTGTACCGGGTATTTGCACACATTTAATACTCAGATTCTATTCTCTTCTATTGAGTTGTAATCTCAGAGAGCTATCAGTGCTATTGATCACATGAATCTATTATTGATTATCATCATTCTTACCTGTCTGATGGGAATATTATCAGAATAAAACAATCATTTTTATAAACAAAGTCTTGACTATGTGAATCAGAACCAGAATCAGGGCTGTAGGTTCCAAACTAAGGACCCAGAACCAAGACAAGATTCAAGAAGACAGTCAAGACAAGATAGATATATGTAAAAGGGGTAAAAGAAACCACTCTACCATATAGTCTGACCCCCACCTCCGTTGCACCATATTTCTGACTAAATCCTGAAATATTTCCCATAATTCTCCTGTGGTTAAAGGGTCAGATACTTTGGGCATTACTGTAGGTTTAGTTTAATGTATAATAATTGGTTGTCAACAAAGCAGAAAACGATATTAAATTAGATTCTTTATGTTGTTGTAACTGGAGGTCTGGAACCTTGAATACATCTTTAAAGTTAGTGATCGGTTCACTCTAATGTGCTCCAAATTATAAGCTTACCAGAGTCATGTAACACTAATTTCGACTCACCTCAGACTTTCAAAACCCAGTCTTTCATATATGTATTAAAGCACAATTTTTTTTTTGAATGGGTTTTTTTTGTTGCAAATACAACAGTACTAGTATGATCACAATTTTTTTAATTCCAATTTTCAGAAAATTATCATTTTGCATAGACTTGCCACGATTATTTGTTTAATCGACTAACCTTTGGTAGTCGACGGTTATTTACTTTCGTCGACTAATCGCCCAAACGGGGGGGGCTTTCATTTGGCACCGTGACCGCGATGCATGTTCACGGGGAACATTGATTGACTGGACAGATTTTTTTAAATGTCCCGTCCGCGGGCGTTTACCTGCCGCGTAAATTTGAGTTTAGGTGGCCGATGACGGGCGGGGGGCTCAAAATGACAAGCCTGCTGACTGACAGTTTATAACTGTCTTTACCTGGGTGAAATCTAGGCCACATATATAAACGATTAATCGAGTAACCGCCGACTATAGCGGTCGATTAGTCGATTATGAAAACTCATAGTCGTGGCAACCCTAGCAAACAAGCCATGCATATTTATTGGAATACTATTGGTAATATTGGTATTTGTTATAGTTAGTCAACCATGCACAACAGAAATCCATGGCATACATGTACATGTACTAGTAGTTCATCTTGGCTACATATGTCCGACTAATAAAATACTTGCCTCAATATCATAGTCGACCAAATCAAACGCTTCCTTGAATAGGGAGCAAAAGTGAGCGATTGTAGGGATCTCCCACCAGGTGTGCAGCACTGAAAAAAATAAATCAGGGAGATATTAGGCAGAATTAATAAAAATCTAATAGGGAGATATTATGCAGAATTAATAAAAATAAATCAGGGAGATATTAGGCAGAATTAATAAAAATAAATCAGGGAGATACAGTGAAAACTGTTATGAGAGACCACCCATTTTGCCAAGGATAAATGGTCGTTCATGACAAGTGGTCGGCGACGACGGGTTTGACCTATTTATGTATCAGTGTAGGATGTGTCTATGGTTGTATCTGAATCTGATGTCTGCACTTGTAGATTTTTTTTTTATATCATGAGTGATACCCACTGGTTGAAAATAATGGAGATTATATGTGTTATACTTATGTTTAATCTTGAATAAGATATACTTAATATCAACAATAATAACAAAAACAGAGTATTATACAGGTATATGCATGTTAAATAAAATAATACGACAGAACAGCTGACCAGATAACTCGTCGGGCACGTGACAGAACTTCGTCAGAAGGAAGAAACTTTGGAACTAAATTCACTAATTGAGCATTGAAACAAGTTAATTTAATGTAACATTTTGTTGTATCTTTTGTTTAATAAATATGAATCCCTAACAAACGATCCAAGCTATGATTTGGGTAAGTATAGTGGGAGAAATCAATAAAATATTCCAAGAGAAAACTGGTTTTTCCGCTGGTGATCAGAACACCGGTACATTTTGACAAAGGTCAAGGTTGTTTCTTAGCAACTGATTGGGGAACACAACAGGGGGGGAAGTAGATTCATTAAAAAATAGAGTATTTCCCCTTTGATTATAAACACAATTTAACTGGTCAGCTATTCACACACATTCCGGCATCACAGGGTTGTAATTTCGACGTGGTGTTGGCAGGAAGAAATGCAATTTTAATATTGCTCAAATCCAAATCGGGATGGCCACTAAAATTGTCCACGAACATGAGGATGTGACGGCGTTTTCTCTTCATTTTGTTATTCAACTTCTTGAGCCACGTTGAAAATAAATCCGCGTTCATCCAGGCTTTCTTGTTGGCATGGTATTGAATTCCAATTGATGCAATGTTTACACCCCGGAAGCATCGTGGATTTGCCGATTTGCCGATTATTAATGGGTCCAGTTTTTCGCCTACAGCACTGCAAGCTAATAATACTGTCAAACATTCCTTTGCTTGTTTAACACCTTTCTTGCTGTCGGATGATTTGTGCACAAGAGATCGAGTTGGGAGTCCTCTATAGAATAATCCAGTTTCGTCTGCATTGAATATATCTTTTGGAGCATACCCCTCTGTGATGGATGGCAGTCGTTTCTTCCATGCATCAACAGTCTCCTCGTTCACTGCAGCCCCTTCTCCACTAAGAACCGTCCAGGTGATGTTATAATGGTTACGGAAACTCTCGAGCCAGCCGTTGGATGCGGTGAAGTCGTCGTGGCCCATTTCGATTGAAGCTTTGATGGCGTTCATCTGGATCAGTTTGCCAGATAGGGGAACATTTTTGCTGCGTGCCATACAGAACCAATTCCACATTCGTTCATTGAGGTCGCCGTATGTTGTCCTGCGGGCTTTTATATACTTCCTCTTAGAGTTATGGCCGTTCTCCCACTCACGTTTGATCATATCCTTTTCCTTAACGATAGATTGAATTTGCGTCTTCCCAACACTAAAGTCCAACGCGATTTTGCGAGCACTGTCACCATGTTCCGAAAGATCTAAAACTTTCATACGCTCCTCTAAATTAAGAATCTTACGCTTTTTGGAAGGAGTGCCAACACGATGCATTTTTAAATTATAAGTAATTGAAGTGCACGAGAAAGATTTGGAAATATAACTGTGACATTGCGGTCTATGAACCTATATAGGTAGAAGAAGCCCACGTAATACAAGCCGAGGTGATTTTAAGCTTTCCGTAGATTATAAGTAAAACAATACAATTCCAGACGTGCGTCTGCGAAGTGTAAAC
Organism: Siphonodentalium dalli; assembly: GCA_032622095.1. Taxonomy (NCBI): domain Eukaryota; kingdom Metazoa; phylum Mollusca; class Scaphopoda; order Gadilida; family Siphonodentaliidae; genus Siphonodentalium; species Siphonodentalium dalli. Next base: position 116,512,231 of record CP136067.1, on the reverse strand, counting down.
ATGAATCCATTCTCGAGGCCAAAGTGACTCCATAATTAACTGCTTACATAAACCCTTTTATCTACCAAATGACCCTCAAGTGTCTTCTATTCATACATTCTTAATCACCAGCGAGCAATTCTCACCTCTTTAAATATCCGGAAACCTAAATTGACATGTGAAACTAATACCCTCACGCGCATCCAACACTGACAGACTCGGGGGTTCAGAACGGGGAATAAAAGTACATAAGTTTGTGCATTTAAAGTTTAACTTTTTCGTGCACAAATTATATATTTTTTCGATGGAATTGGTCGTTCATAACAAGTAAATATTTATGTTTTTGCCGCGATATACCGACCGGTGGTCGCGTAAGACAGGATGTCGCTCACGGCAGGTCGTTTATATAGCGAAAAGTGTCCGTACAAAAGGAATTTGGTCGGAAAAGACAGTTGGTCGGTCACGGCAGTGGTCGTAAATTGCAGTTTTCACTGTATTAGGCAGAATTAATAAAAATAAATCAGGGAGATATTAGGCAGAATTAATAAAAATCGAATGGGGAGATATTAGGCAGAATTAATAAAAATAAATCAGAGAGATATTAGGCAAAATTAATAAAAGCATACCGGTAGGATCAGAGTTGCTGGGTGGTTGGTATGGTCCAGTTTTGTTGGATATATCAAAACTTGTGCTTTGATTGATATTGCTTTAACTCCTTTTATACTAAATACTCATTGATCAGTAGTTCCCTTAGGAAATGTTCAGATAATATGTTCAACAAACGACAATACATTTACATTGTAGGTTGTTTGTTTAACCTATTTTCTGCACATGTATTATCTTTTCGCCATTCTGCCTTCTGATAATTTTTCTGAACACCCCTCCAAATGGATAGTAGACAATTTCAACATTTACTTTGGTAAATGGGTTGGAGAATCCATTTGGTATAGAAACTTAGAAATGGTTAATAGTAACCATGGCTGGATATCAAACTCAACATTGAGGAAGTCTTTGATACTGAATCAGTTGAATCAGGTTTTTTTTTTTTACCTAAGTGCTATATATATGTTAGATTACGTAATTGATACACTGAAATGTCGTAAAAGGCCATGCATTGAACATTGTTTCAGATTTAGATACACAATGGGATTCTCTGCAGAACTAACTATAGTCCGTTTTCAATAAGTACCCTGCTGGACAAAACAAGTGTCCACTTAACAGCGGTGCGGTTAGCGTTGCCACCGCGGCCGAAATACAACTACACTGCGGCTCCACCGGCTAACTACAGTTGGGCCGCGGTGTACTTGCCATTTGGCATGGTGTAGTTGCCGCGGTGTACTTTCATTAAACTGAAAAAAGACGATACAAACCAGAAATCTAACCACGGTGTACATGTTATTCGGCCGCAGTGTACTTGCCGTTCGGCCACGGTGCTCAACTGCAGTTACAAAATCTGACACCGCGGCCGAACGGCAAATACACCGCGGTGCCAATGGACACTTGTTTTGTCCAGCGGGGTATGTGACAATTATGCATGCTTTCAACTGAGGACACCGTGGTGCATGGGGAACATTGATTGACTGGACAGATATTTATCGCAGGAATAGCGACAAGCAGACGACACAACGATCGACTGTTAATCATTAATGTATGTTATAACATTAAAAACATACTCTCTGTATTGCGTACCGGTACTTAAGGCGCGTTCTGTATTTAGTTCGAAAATCAGAAAACAACGATCACATGCAGGACAACTTTGCGATATACACAGAAAAATATTTTGAGTTGCACCAAAAAATAGGGTCGGTCGGGTTACCTGAACAAAATAGAAAAAATTATTGGGCCCAAGAGAGTGGGCTTATTTGGCCCAATGCCTGGGATAGCACAGGAAAGGCTCATAAAAGAAACTTATTTCCATTGTGGTCCAGCGAGTCGGATGACTCAAATTTTTATCAGGTAATTTTGCCATTTTACTCATGACAGTCGTGATTTTATCACCATGGTAGGTAGAGATGGGCGGTACTCGGTATTTACCGTGCGGTATCGGTATCAGCGTAATACCGATTTACCGTACCGAATCAAAACTAAAAATACTGAATTTTCGGTACTGAAATTATTCATGTGTTGCCCAACTTGTGTGTCTTCGTATTGAGTAAAGTTTCTCAGTAAACAGTTTTGATTCGGTACTTTAATTAAAATTACTCTCAGAATTATACAAATCCATCAGACCATCAGTTCGACAGGCCTTGAGCGAGCAAAAGGAATAAACACTCACAGATGGCTGACCTAGTTACGGGCCTAACAATCGATGCAGTTGTTAGAATAGATACACACTACACAGTGTATCAAAGACGCAGTGCTGTGACTTAATGCTACATTGTAACGTCGACAATGCCACACTGACTGTCACTGTGTAATACTCAGGTGGTGGCAGTCCATATAGCATGTGGCTTTGGCGACTTCAAAGACACCGACAATGCAAGCGGCATAAACATAAATAAGGTCCGATTTCATTTATACAGTGAATCAAATCTACTTTCACTTTCTAAAAATAGAACAGATCCATCAATTGATTAAATTCTAAGATTTATTTCGGCGTTGCGGCTATTGATTGGGATTTGTGAATTGTGATCACTGATTACTACTCACAATTCTATTCACACGCGAAAATGTGACGAAATTGACACGTATATATATTGTAGCCATGCAATTATGCAATATCGTATTCTTTTCAAAAGCGGTGCGACGGCTTGCGTGTACATGTAAATGATCAAAGAGATGTGTGAATATCACTTAATTGAATAATTGTGTAGGTCATTGTGTTCCTCATTTAGCTGTTGTCGCAAATGTAGTAAATCCGTGGGCATATTTTCATGTATATTGTTCAGTTAAAAACTTGAGTTACCGGGAATTTCTGCTCTGGTTTTGTAATTTAATAGCAATACCGATTACCGTACCGATACCGCGGTAAATCGACGAAAATTTACCGATACCGATACCAAGCTTAATATTTCAATACCGCCCATCTATAATGGTAGGGTTCTTTATTAATGTACACAGATTGCTACACATGCGCAGCCTTCATAATTGGCTACGGCAATCAGCATTGCCGAAGCAATTTGCTGAAGCAAACTGGGGCACGGCATACTGTTGCCGTAGCGGATTGCCGAGGCGAAACAATCTGAATTAAGAGGGCTGCATGCGACAGCCATTAACTTTGGCTCCCGATCCGACAGTGTGCCTAGCAGTGTCATCCCTGGATATTACACCGTAGTGGAGCCCAGTATCGGTACATGTTTTTTAAATTTGTCTGAGATTCTTTTGCTTTTGCATGGAATCGTTCTCAGAGCACTGATTGTGGCATCGATGGTGTCGAATGTTTAGCTCAGAGAGAGAGGTCGGCCCATAAACCAACTGAGCTATCCCAGCCCCTGTGCAGTCAACACAGCATGCGTTTTCAAAAATCGAAGCCTCGAAGGTCTGATTTTGTTTGCATGTACTAAAACTATGCCAATTCCATGAATGAATAAAATATTGAGTTACTACCCTTTGATTAAGTCTATGATTTGAATCACACTCACAGAATGGGTAAACTGAAACAGGTAAATTTATCAAATGAAGTTTTTACAAGTTATTTATTAATGCCATAATAATAGATTATTCAAACGGTTGAGTATCTATACAAATTACCTTCCATATAGAGCGAATCCGTTGTTTTGATTCGCCGACAAAGAGTTTAACGTGAAAAAGACGTGCTTTCAGCCTTTCTAACTCTCTGTCTCTGTCCTGAAATTGAATTAGATTTTTGAAAAATCGGATTACGCGATTGCAACAACGCTCACAAGGTTGAAAATCACATGCTAACTCTCGTTGAAAGATGTGTGGGCGTGCTTGCGTTATACAGTCATTTTAAATATCCTCTTCTTTCGAAATGCTTTCTTAAATCCGAAAATTCTTAACAAAATTCTACGTAAAATTTGCGGCCATGGACAAGCGGCGGAAGTACTTTGGATTATGGGTATTCATATATCATTAGGCGAAGAAGATAGAAGAACCGAGTTAATTATTTTAGAGACTTTCGTCAAGGATAGTGGATTGGGATTTTATCGTACCCTTTATACTGGTTCTGATAACACGCATTCCACTAAATAGTGAAGTTTGCTGTTCTTTTCCTTGGTTTGTGATATTATATTATATTTTAATACTGATACAGTTTCCGATATAAAAATTAGTTTAAAGACTTTCGCTTACCTATTTCAATTTAACATTTCAAAAATATGTATGTTGACAAAACTGTCAATTTATTGTGATTTATCCAGTTGTGTAAAGAAAACGTTTACTGGGAGTGACACCATGGGAGGCACTTTTCACATTTATTATTTATTTACGATTAAGCGCAAATATTTGCGCTTAATCTCAAATAACCTCTATCATATTTACACTTAAGCTTAAATCATTTTCGCTTAGTGTGAGCGCAAACAATTTGCGCTTAAGCGCAAATAGATCATATTTGCGCCTAAGCACAAATCACTTGCGCTTAAGCGCAAATAAAAATTAATATGTATTGACCCCCCCCCCCTGAATTAATTTTAAATGGCACAGGCCTAAACACACCACTAAAGTCTATATAGGCCCACCATATGAGGGAAGCAATCCCCCAGTAACCCCACGATCCCTTTTATGACCATGGAAATGGTATAGATCTGTGGAAGATATTTCTCTTTTATAAAATATACTAGATCTCTGGGATGGAGACACAAATTCTTGGGGACATGGATAATATCAATTATTCAAGTCAATAAGTACACCATATGAGGGAAGGAAACCCACAGTAACCCATAATTCCCTATTTATGGCCATGTAAATGGTATATATCTGTGCAGGAGATGTCCATTTAATAAAATATACTAGAGCTCTGGGAGTGAGGCACCAATTCTTGGGACACCTGGGACAGAGATGCTGATATGCATATAGAAATATGTTTTTTCTTCAACTTTCGAGTATGTCTGGGGCTACTACTATGGGCCCATGATAATATACTATGAGATGGACTCAATTATTCACAATCAGAGGGAAGTAAGGGAGTGTTAGGTATTTGCACTTAAGCGCAAATGATTTGTGCTTAAGTGCAAATGATTTGCACTTAAGCGCAAATAAATTGATAGACACTTATTTGTGCTTAAGCTCAAATGATTTTCGCTTAAGCGTAAGCGATTTGCGCTTAAGTGCAAATGATTTGCGCTTAATCACTAATGATTTACACTTAAGCACAAATATTTGCACCTATAGGCGAAAATAAATAATAAATGTGAAAAGGGCCTCCCATATGACACTGCGTCCCTTTACTGTTCTTGGACTTTGAGTACCCACTATATATATATATTTAGTCTGTGCCACTACCCAATTGTTTTTGGAGAAACATTGGTTTCCAGTTCTGAGATAGTATGGACACAGTTCTGATTAAAATCATACTCAGACGATGCTAGGTAGGGGTTCCATACAAGCAGATATTATGTAATTGCCAACCAATCGCAATATCATCAGTAAAGCAATGTAACCGATCAGGCGATAGTCGCATGGAAGACTATGGGAATTCCTTCAGCCAGCACGATTCCAGTAAACCCCACCCAATAACTAATAATAGCATAAGATCTTTTCCGCTGCATGGCTAATTTCACACAGTGTTTACAAACTCAGATTTTATGACAACCAATTAGACACTGAAAGTTACGATGTAAAACATTTATCTATGTTGATTTCGAAGGGAAACAAAGAAATTATTATTTTTGTTGCAATTCATAAACATATAAAACGTAATTGATCAGCTGAATTTATTTTAATTAAAAATATATCACAAGATGCAGAACATATTCTGAGAGAATGCATACCATCATTTTGTGCAAATGAAAATCGTCGCGGAAACAAAACCGAAAGTACATTATATCAATCAAAGCTATTTTTTTTTAAATATGGGCGGTGACGTCATACTGCAGAGTTGCCTGTGGAAGTTATTTGTAACGATGGTAATGAGACAAATATCGGATTTCGTCAGACTCACTACGTGGATCGTCTGAGTATGATTTTAATCAGAAATTGGTATGGACCCACCTGGGCCACTTTTAAATAATTAGCAGCTAGTGACGCTGAAGGGGCCACTCTCACCAAAAAGTGCTGAAGTGTACACATGTTTTGAAAATGTGTATCGTCATATGTAATGAATACTGAAAATGTTGAGTTTGTTTACATATTCATTATGTATGAGTATGAAATTTGTTTAAACTAAACATTTGATTTGGCGTTTCTTAATATTCAAAACCAATAGTCACGAAATTGAAGTAATACAATTTATACATGATCAGAGCCTGGTTGAAATGCTAGTGTTTGACGAATCATTCTCGCCTTCGAACTATTGATGCCATGTGTGCATGGTGTTATTAAAATGATGGTTTGTATTGTGAAGAGGTAACATTCGCTCGAATCATCCACTGTAGTAAATTCCACACAAGGTTCTATTCATAAACAATTTTCGATGGAAATGTCAATGCTAATGTCTTGGGGGTAAGGTTACCGGGTCAAATGCCAATGCATCGATGAGTGTACCCATATTTTAGCCTAAAGCTATTAATATTGGAAATATGCATGCACAGGTAGGTGGGGTATGTCCATCAAGGAATCGGTCTGTCTGGACCATATTACGTTACTCTCCTTTCATCGATTATTTTGGTAATACTAGAACAGTAGAACACTATAACCCATACAATTTAGCTTGTAGCCTTGTAACCCATACACAAATTCAGTTTAAAGCTGCCTTGTCTGCTGTAACACCAATAGCTAATATACTATTTATTCGGCTTCGGGGTGAAAACAATATTTGATTTGAGTTGAGGAGCACACCTTTCAATGCAGAGTTACATGTATTAGATCTGAAGCGGTCATTGTCGCCACATTTTGGTGTGTTGGTTACCGGCTATGAATAGGCATTTTGGGTACCCAGCTTGACGGTTGCAGTGTTATGTTGCATAGGTTTTCGCAAATCATAAAGTTATATCACTGAGAAAAAGCATTACTAGTCTGAAATATCAATTTTAAAGATGATTACACATGCGCCATTAATTGATAGCATAAATTATTTCTTCAACATTTCTGTGCTCAGAACAATACAGAGTTCAAGCTGGTGCCCAAAACAACTTTTCCTAAAGCTTGATACCCATCACACCTAAATGTGGCGACAATGACCCCTTCAATGGTATTAGATATCTACATTTGAAATCTATTTATTTTATTCACTTCGTATCCCATATTCATTTATGGAGATGCCTGGTTCGAATTGGAATCCCCAGCACATATCATAACAATTCGTTAATAAACATATTTCATGTGTGATCCAATAACCATGGACATTGAAGGATTGGTTCTTCAACTCAAAACAAATATTTTATCCTCCGAAGCAAAGAGTCATGCATGTATTATCATCAGCAGAATGTTGTTCATGGTGTGCAGAATGAAAAACATAAGATACCAGTACATGTATAATCACAGGGGCCCACATGTAACGCGCTCCGCTGCCCGCCCTCCCCTTTTGCCCCCCCCCCCCCCCATATACGCCGCATCTATGTACGCGCCTGCTTCACGTTAATGGTAGTATAATAAGTCCTTATTATACTATACTATATTACGTACATATAGATGCGGCGTATATGGGCAGTGCAAAAGCGGGGCGGGTAGCGGAGCGCGTTCGTGCAGGCCCATGTGATGTAACATAGTTCACATTAATTGTTGGAGCCTCAAAGTTTATTTGGACAAATGCACACCGGTAGGCGGTATATCTCTCAATAAATTCTTACTGAAATATAGCTTAATATCTTTCAAAAAACGTGTACAGCTAACGCCCATTTATCATCCCAAATGCACACACAAAAAGGATCAACCATGCGCTTTCCTGCCACAATATCGTGTGATAAATTTTTAAAGATATGAAAGTGGCAGTGCGAACCCTGATAAACCACATTATTCTTTATATGTGCCTGTACCTCTATTCAAAGTGGTGAATACTTGTTATGAAATTAATGAAACGACACATATTCATATACACACAGAGCAACTACTTGAAGAGGGTGTCACCCCACCGGTTTGCACCCTCCTGAATAATGAATACTATATAGTTAACAAAAAGGGGAGCATCCCTGCATACAAGGGAAGAAAAGACATCTAGAGATTACATACCGGTACGGAAGGTCCGTGACTACCCGCCCCGAGACGACCCGCCCGTTTCACTCCGAGACAACCCGCCCGCCTAAAATTAATTAGGGCTAATTAGGGGCTAATTAGGATGTGAAGGGGGATTATGAGATGTTTTTTTTTAACGAAACTGGCATGGTCTTTATAGATTTTTATTTTATATACAATAAATAATATACACATGTAATATATATAATACTAGCAGGTTAGCCCGCCACTGGCGGCAATAGTCAGAAACATGACATTTTTTAATTTAATTTTTTGTTTTTCAATGAGTTAATTTTTTTGTTTTTCAATGAGTTAATTGTGCCTTTTTAATTTTTTAATTAATTGTGCCTTTTTAATTTTGTTTTTCAATTTTACCCGATTTGTTTTGTTTTTCAATGAACCCGTCCATGACACTTCCCGTATTTAGCAAGTTTGAGCTCAATCGGTTCGAGTCTATAAAGGACACACACACATATATGACACTTCCCGTAGGTAGCAAGTTTGAGCTCAATCGGCATTCCCTGGAATTTCCCAGTCAATATTTAGCAAGTTTGAGCTCAATCGGTTCGAGTCTATAAAGGACACACTCATATATATGACACTTCCCGTATGTAGCAAGTTTGAGCTCAATCGGCATTCCCTGGAATTTCCCAGTCACCAACGCGGCGTAATTTTGGTACATATATAGAGACCAAAGAAGAATAGATGTCTCGTTAGACCCACATCTAAAAATAGAATCTTTGGGTCTAAAATTGGTTGTACTAAAATATTCCTAAAATATCAAAAACCCAAAAAAAAAATTTCAAAACTTCAAAAATTTATTTTTTCCAAAAAATTTCAAAAACCCTAAAATTAATTTTTTCCACAAAAAAATTCAAAACCTCCAAATTTCAAAAAAAGAAAAAATTTCAAAACCCTCAAAATTATTTCTCTAAAAAAAAAGGTTAAATAAAAAATTTATAACGAGTTTTTTCGGTTTCTGATAATCTCGATATTAAAAAATATCGAATGTTAAATTATTTGCTCGTAATATCTTTCGTTATTTTTTTGTTCAAATATTTTTCATGAATTTATTAATCGATGTTTAGAAATAGCTTTATACCAATTATATGTGTATGGACAGTCGCTGTAATGTTGGACATTGTGACCAACGGTATGAATGCATACATTCCAGTGTTTAACGGACGCAGTTCATATAAGCGTCATACCTGAAAATAGACACCATTACTTTTTACATAAATAATAAAGAGCGTTTATTCTTTACTTATCTCTATATGAAGTTATTGAGTATATGACAGGCGTGTATTTTCGTCAATTATTGGAAGTATTGAAATGTACTATGTTGAATTACTAACGGTCGAAAATGGTAAGGCGAAATTACAACCCTCCAGAATGAATTGTCATATTGAATGAATGATGATTTAATCTCAGCCATTTTTACATGGAACATGAGCGATGTACACTCAATCACACACGCCACATTGGTGTTAACAATGTGTCTTTCACACCTTTGCTTTACCAAATGAATTCTATTATTTCCCCGGTCACAGCTATATGGTATTCAGAAAACAAATCGATTTAGAACAAAACGAGTTAGTATCAATTAAGGTTGATAAACTGTGTCATTCACGCGATAATTAGTTATCCATAAAACATGCATACATATTAAGTCAGGTCGTGAGACACTCAATTATACAAATTGCTTTGATCACATTGTTATAACAACATTACGTAATAACCCCTTATCACTCCAGTCACACTTACGATCATTTTGTATGCCGAAAACTCCAGGTAGCACCGATGATGTAACATTATATCACTGCTATTGTACCAATTATAGGTTCAGACATGTTCCATGTTTAGAAAAATAGATAATCTGCAGGTGTTCACTTGACAAGAAATTTTGTACACTCAATCACAGACCAACGTGATAATACCAGCCCACACCTAACCCCCAACATCCACCAAACACCTTCACATCACTTACCAAAACCAATAATGTTATAAGAACTGTAGGTTTTTATAATATTATAGCTTGCAGTGACATCCTGGTAATTCATTTACAACAGCCATAACAAATGTTTACTTATCATGTATATAAGAACTGTATAGCTCCTAATAAATAGGACACAGTCAACACAAAAAAAAAATGGGTCCAATTAACCATAGCTCCATACCATTTGAACCTTGTTCTAGTATTTGCATCACCGGACCAACTGGTTCTGGTAAGACGAGATGGGTCTACAGATTCCTGCAAAATCTTAATGGAATGTATTCTAGAGATCCACCTAAGAAAATAATGTACTGTTACGGTATTTATAAAAATTTCTATGATGAAATTGAATCATCAATCGAAAATTTGGTCATGCATCAAGGATTACCTACCCAAACAGAAATCGAAGAATTTGCTGACGGTAAACATAATATGTTAATATTAGACGACTTGATGCATCGCATTATTGACCAAAAAGAGATTGAAACACTATTTACGCAGCAAACTCATCATCGCTGTCTTTCGGTGCTGTTTATTTCACAAAATTTATACGCACAAGGCAAGGCTGCGAGAACTATAGCCTTAAACACAGGATATCTAATTTTATTCAAAAATTTGAGGGATGGATCACAAATTTCCACATTGGGTAGACAATTGTATCCCGGTAAATCTAAAGTACTCATTGAGGCATACAAGGATTGTATGAAGAAACCATTTGCGTATCTTATAATAGATATGTCCCCTCACACTGAGGATAAATACAGGCTACGAACAGACGTGTTTCCCAACCAAGACCCTATAATTTACGTACCTACTACGTAATAAGAAGGGGACAGTATCGGAGCTGAGTCGCGACGATAAAATGAGTCGATTATTACGTAATGAGTTGAATTTTGTCAGACTATTGGCATCAACCCAATCAAGATCTCAACGAAACGCATTATTGACATCGATAACTAATAATCAGTTGAAAGTTCTGGTTGAAATTACGATCAATTTACTACATGATAGTTTAACAGTTACAGTTCAACAAAAAGCTAAATTACGGCGATATAAATCATTTTATATATTCTTGAGTGATAAATCTGTGAGTTTGTTGAGGAAAAGAAAAAGTGTGAATAATCACTCAACCGCCATTACTTTGATGTTGAACATCGTTGAACCTAAATTGAAACAGTTTTTGTGATGGAGTCTGTGAAGAAAACTGTTTTGATCCCGTATGAAAGATATATGAGGTACACTGAAAAAAGTGAACACAAAAAAGTTTTATCGGAGTCTAACATTGAACACAGCGACATCTCGGCAAACAATAGTACCCCTTCCGATGAAATGGATAAAGAAATGGACCCGATGAATAATCAGATTGTTAATACAGTTCAAACGACTGAACCTCAGGATGCAATCCAAAAATCAGAAGTTAACACATCGAAAAAGACACGTACCAAGCAAAGAAAAAAGAAAATAAGAGGAGTTAAGCGTGAAATATCTAGACCTCCTGGTATAATCGCCGGTAAGCTGACCAAGATAAAGAAGAAACGTTGGCTATCACTGTGAACAATATGGCCGATTGGAAAGATTATTTGAGTTCAATTTATTTTAATCCGGGTCACCCCGCATCGTACTCAGGAGCTACAAAGTTGCATCAGACTGTAAAATCTGAAAATAAGCACAACATTTCCAAGCGCGAGATTGTGACGTGGCTACAAAATCATGAAAGTTATTCCCTGACAAAAAGTGTTAGACGAAAATTCCCGAGGTCTCGTGTTATTGTAAACGCTTCTGACAGTCAATGGGATGGAGACCTCATGGATATGAATGATGTTTCCAAAGACAACGACAATTACACCTACGTGTTAGTAATGATTGACATTTTTTCTAGGAAGTTATGGTGTGAAGCTATAAAGAGGAAAACTGCAATTAATGCGATCAATGCTATGAAACATATATTTGAAGGTGGAAGAACCCCGCGCGTCCTCCGAACGGATCGCGGTTCGGAGTTCACAAACAAACGGGTCAAAAGTTACCTAAAGGGTCTTCATATATCTCAAAACGAAATGAAAGCCAATTATTCGGAACGGGTCATAAAAACTATAAAGCAGAAGATTTCGCGTTATATGATAAAGCATAATAATGCTAGATATATCGACATTCTACAAGATATTGTGAAAAGTTATAACCATACAATACATCGTTCGTTAGGCACCACCCCTGACTCCATAACTGTTGAGAATGAAGATGAGTCTCGTCTCGATCAGTGGTTAATAAGACAGAAGGGAGGTGTTAAAAGTAAATTGAAGAAAAAGTTCAAATACAATGTAAATGATATCGTTAGAATATCACACACCAAAGCAGTTTTTGACCGAGAATATTCTCAGAAATGGACTGGAGAGTTGTTCAAAGTGACTAAGAGGTTTTACAGGCAGAACATACCCTTGTATACATTGACAGATTTCTTGGATGAAAACATTGAGGGTGCTTTCTACGAGTCAGAACTTCAAGGGGTGCGCGTTGATGACGAAACAGTTTACAGAATAGATAAAATTGTCAAAAAGAGGAAACGAAAGGGTCAAACTGAAGTCCTGGTGCACTGGCATTCATGGCCTGACAAATTTAATTCATGGATTTTAGAGTCTGATGTCGACAGATATCAAAATTAATAAGAGCAAGCTATCCGAGGGGGGAAACCATTACAATCATGAATAATAGAACAGATACCTTGACGAATATGTTTCAAACAGAACGCGGTCGTCTACATATATGAATCTCCTTAAATGGATAGGAATTACGATTATGGTAATAACTCTGTCACTACCGGTTATAATAGTTCCAAAGAAGATACCACGTCAGACGGGGGACTATGAATTACGGCATACGAACGAGTCACGCCCCCATGATTACGAACAACACCCCTGTGGGTTCGTGAAAAAGTGGACAATACGATCAAACATTACTGTTACATTATGTAATAATCAAGGGCGCATTTATACACGCATTAGGCGAGTTGTGAATAACACTCCCGCGATTATAAGTATTCCGTATAACCAGTGGTCTGCCTTCAAGTATATATTCAGTGATGTTGATAAAACTATAAGAGAAGAGATGAACATTGATTCTCATTTGAAACAAAATAGAAACTAGTCATATGGATAATTATTATCTGTACCTGACTAGCGACGATTCCATAGATAAATATCCAGATAATCGTCCTCTCGACTTCACAATAGAGTTACCTGGTGTATTAATATTGGAAGGGGCGTGGTTATGTTGTTTGAAAGACATAAACATAACTGACCATATAGACACGGATTTATTATATATTTGTTCGGACATATGTGGAGAATCAATAGCCTGCGACACATCATACCCCATCCTCCGGGTTATAAAGAGAGACACACGTGATACGGGTCATTGGCGGAGTTTTGAGCACTCATTCTACATAAACGTAAGACAGGATAAACTTCAGCGTCTCAGGATTTTTATAAGAGGCGATAAACTTTCTAAAATAAATGCAGAAAAAAGAGTGACCTGTACACTACATCTGAAGAAGAAACATGTCGATCACGTATATTCCAGCCGATATTGAAATGTGGCGAAAACATTTCAGGAACATGATTAATGGGAAGTTAACGCCAGATAATGAGGGTCGCTACTTTATTGACAAAACTCAAAATAGCGATAGTGAAGAAGAAGAAGACATTCTAAAACCACATATTAACGTAGTGACACCCATAGCGCAAGCGATTGAAATGGCCAAAGCAGAAGTTGCAGAAAATAAGTTGACACAAGCACGTAAGACGTCAAAAAAAAACAATAAGAGGGTGTTACCTAACGATTTGGCTCATAACCCTAAGAAAGTGAAAACCAGCACCTGGTGGGATAAACCATGAATGAATACAGAGAGTACCATACCTCTAAATTGGCATTATTTGAATCGCCCCCGGTTGACAGCGGAATACAAGCGACAGAATGGATAAACTACAGACCCGTGAATCAGCTGACAGACACTGCAGCTTTAGAGTTCAATATTCCCGCCATGGCCACAACCTACATGGACCTCAAACGGACATTGCTACTTCTCAAACTCAAAATAACCAAGCAAGATGGTTCGGCTCTAACCGTTAATGACGATGTGGGTCTGATAAATGCACCCCTACATTCAATATTTTCGCAGGTCGATTTGAATATACAGCAAGTTCCCGTGAGTCAAGTCGGTCCGAATTATCCATACAAAGCATATTTCGATGTACTCTTAGAAACTGAACGTAAGGAACAGCTACATGGACAAGCGTTCGAAAAGGACACGGCAGGTGGTATGGACCTGGCAGATTCGAAAAGCGGGAACTCTGGCCTGTATTACAGGTCCAAAACAACCCGTACTAGTCAAATAATGGATATTATGGGATCAATTCAGCTTGACTTCTTCCAACAGGACAAATTACTACTAAATGGTCTCCCGCTCACGTTAAAATTCTGGCAGACGAGAGATGTTTTTAGACTGATGTATGCGGGAACCACTGAGACATACAAGTTGAAAATACAGGAAGCTAATTTGAGACTAGCCACTGTGAAAGTTAACCCCGGTGTATTACTCAGTCATACTGAGTCACTCAAGAAAAATAACGCGTGTTATCCTTTTTCAAAATCTATCATAAAGACGTATACAGTGTCAAAAGGTGCATTCAGTTTGGGAGAAGATAATCTATTTCAAGGAAACGTACCCAGTAGCTGTATTATTGGCTTAGTATCATCAAAGGCTGAAAGCGGTTCACGCGATAAGAACCCGTTCAACTTTGCGACTTTTGGATGCAACTTCGTCGGATTTTACGTCAACGGGCAGTCTATGCCCGCCCAAGCACTCCAACCGAACTTTACCAGTAAGGAATATGTAGAAGCTTACAATACGATAATAAAAGATGCGAAACGAAAAGCCGTTCATATTACTTATGAGGATTATGCGAAAGGTTATTGCATATATCGGATAAACCCGCAAGGAATTAATCACGACAGGGTCATACCACACAAAGGTCACACACGCCTCGAAATTAAATTCTCATCGGCTTTGAAAGACAATTGTACTGTAATCGTATACGCAAAATTTCCTGCCGTTCTCAAAGTTGACGAGAGTCGTAAAGTTTGCATTGAATAATGAATACACGCGGACTCATGAGGGCGATAAATAGTTTCACAAACCATAATGAGATAGATGTTTGTCCCATAGACAAATTACCTCTTTATATCCAATATCCCCGGATGTATATAGTTAACACAGACGAGAGTAGCCAACCTGGACGCCACTGGATATTGATGACATTCCAGGAACATAACGTATCAGAGTTCTTCGACCCTATGGGATTAAAACCCGAGTGTTACAACGGACGATTTAAACACGTGTTGTTATTGAATGGACCTCGTTACGAGTGCAATGCTTACAGATTACAGGGTTCTAATATATGCGGTCCCTATTGCATATACTTTGCATTCTATAAACTGTGCGGATACAGTCTAGAAAATATAATGAGACGTTTCAGTGCCAATAATTATATGTATAATGATTTAATTATTAAGGATTTTATGTTGAAATATATTCTGTAAACGCTCTTCATTAGCGACAACGAGAGAAACACTCTTTTAAATTATATTATGTATATAAATAAAATATTGTAAATACAATCATTTATCGTTCTTATATTATCATATGTATGACTGGGAAAATATATATATATATATATATATATATATATATATATGACTGGGTTGAGAGGGGTGGGGGGTGGGGGGTCTGTGGAGAGAGTCCGGTGAGGTGGTATTAGGTCTGTTGTCAAAACAAACAAAAAAAATCTATTGTTTTTGTTTGTTTCGTCAAAAGCCTAAAAAACAAAGGTATGTGAGCCATCCCCCCGAATGAAAAATATAGATAATCGATACATATATATATTTATTCTGAAAGTAATTCAAGTTCACATATGGTAGGATATACAATATTTAACATCTGCTTTTCACTTTTAATGCCCGTAATCACAATTTTTCCATTATGAAAGCATGTAAAATGTATTTTCTCACGTCTGAACATTGCCGCAGGGAACAGCTCTAATTCGTAAGAACATTCCATAAGTTTCACTAAAATGTTTAAGTCAAGTTTTCCATTTAACTGACAAAATGCAGACATTGTCAAAATTTTTATGGAATTTAATCTCACTCGCCAACCACATTTTTGAATATGTCGAGCGTACCGACGCAATCGAACTCGTGTCTGTTTGGCACTATCAGAAAGCCCGTTAACAACGATTTTACCCGTGTTAAACACGAGGCAACATCCACCGAATTTAGAATGTTTCCATACAACTCCGCTAAACTTTTTGGAATTGTATTCAATGTTCGAACAGCCGAGTGTCAAATCCCTTAGATTAATAGAACAGTTCAAATCTGCAGAACATACGACATTAGTTATTCGTAGCATCATAGGAGTAATGTTTAGATCAATGTCTGCATCCGGTTAATCAAACACGTTCTATCGCCGTTGGGGCAGCATTCCATACATCTTAAAGATCCTTCCTGGTTTTGGTGATCGTCGGTCAAATAGCACTGCACAGTCTGATCAATTTCAGGAATGTTAGCACACAGGACGAATATAGCTCCAACTAGTTCTTCAAATTGGTCGAATGTCAGAGATATTCCGTATTTGGTTGCACACAAATCATCTGAATGTTCAGGCAGCCAATACCTGCGAATGTCAACACGCGGGATGCCGCTCTTTATCGTAATGAAGAAATTCCCTCCGATATGACGTCTCATGAATACATCGTCTTCACCGGTACGATAACTGACCACTTCTTGATGTATATCTGCTAAGTAAGATTTCAACTCTTTGAATCTCCTTAGATTTAATGTTATTCCAGATTTTGTCGGAAATTTATGGCCCGCAGAACTTTCACCGCACTCTCGTATGTGTATATACAGATTTCCCTGGAATCGGCCGTCAAATAGGAAAATGTCATTTCCTAACGGGGCCAAGCATTGTGGATGGAACGCCCTCTCGTTGGTTTCAGTCCGTTGGTTTCCTTCAACATCGGGTTGATCAGTCATTGTTTTTTTATTTTGAACCTGGAAAATAAGAAAACAAAACATTACTTATCAGTTACACATCGAGAATACAAAAGTCCGAAAGGAGTCCGCTCATGCGTTTGGTGGATGTTGGGTGTGGGGGGAGGCCCGCCCGCCCCGCCCGCCCCGCCCGCCCTGGGGGAGGGGGAGGCCCGCCCGCCCCGCCCGCCCGCCCGCCCTGGGGAGGGGAGGCCCGCCCGCCCGCCCTGGGGAGGGGAGGCCCGCCCGCCCGCCCGCCCGCCCGCCCCCGCCCGCCCTGGGGAGGGGAGCCCCGCCCCCCGCCCTGTCGCCCTGGGGGGAGGGGGGAGAGGCCCGCCCCCCCGTCCGCATACTCAATAAGAATAAGAAAATTGAGTCATTGAGTCAGTTCATTATGGAGAGAATACTACCCGCAGAAATACTGGAGAAAATATACAATCAGCTAATTGAAATGTCAACTATAAATCCAGAAATAAAAAAACAACTACTACACAATTGGTTTATAAGAGAAATTAAAATAATACTGAAGAATATAGATGAAGGATATTTTCCTGTACAACGATTGAAATCTTTGATTGAGAGGTCTGAATTTGAAACTGATTTCTTACAAGATATATTGAATCAAATGTATTCAAATCGCTGGGTATTTAGAGGCGTTCCTAAAAACAAAATACATGACATTCGTGAACTTATTGGAGATAACTTTGTGAGATTTGCAGAATACCGAGACTGGGTTTTCAATCAGAGAAGTTTTGAAGAAGTGACAATAATTCATGGATATATCATTCTCCGTGAACCGGGTACACTGTTCACGATTGAACAAATACTTAACAGCGGCGTGATTTTGGATTACATTTCTACAAGTAAATCGAAATATATTTCAGAATTAGAGAATGAATTAATCTGGTCATTCGGAATAATCTGGAATTATGGTGACTCTTCGTTGAGAAAATAAAAAAAAAAATAGTTGTTTTTGGTTTAAGTATAAACCAAAAATGAGATTGTACTGGAGGTAAAAAATGTAATGATAGAAATCATAATTCATAACTAACCTGTATAGAATATTTCACACGCACAGTATAGGACTACCGAATTTGTAATTGTGAATTGGATCGGGTAGCATTTTATAGATCGAAAAAATGGACACCTTGGATAAATTGACCAATGACGGCCATACGTTTATAGTAATACGTGTTCATACACGCTCGATGTTATCTAACATCGAACGTGTTTGAACGAGTCTTAGTATAATCCGATAACTACCATCGATCGAATATTTACACTCTCATTACAACCTTGATCAAATATAGACGATTAAATTATATATATATTACATACCTCGTTCAATATCCATATGGCAGTGTATCCATGTTATCCAATCGTCTGCGTTTGGTATAAACAACTCGGTACTGTTTGTCCTCAGATCTGTTATATATCTTTCTTTTTCCTTTCGATCTGCATATTTTCCTTGGATTGGTTGTGGTGATGGGCACTGTGCTTCCAGATTCTAACAGCTCTTTAATCGTCTGGAAATTGATGAACTGTGAATTTTCAAAGTTCAAAGAGAACCCCCGAACTTTACACGTCTCTTTAGCTTTATTTGTTCGATAAGCGTAATTCTTGGGGCCTCCAGAAACAAATTCTTCGATGTATTCGTCCGGATCTAGCTCGCTGGTGAGTTGGCCCAAATAGTCGCCCAGTGGGGGATTAATTTGATCCTCAGTGCTGCTAAATACACAACTATCCGTGTCGTAATATAATACTCTTCTGTCCAAGGAATGAATAACTTCATATAGCATTAATCGAGCGTGACACGTCGTGAATGTGGCCAAATATATGTTATTCGCTGCTCCACAAGGCACACAGTCTTTTCGATAGGTCCACTCCATTTGAAGCATGTCATCAGTTATGACATGAAAATTTTCCATTTGTTTCATTGGATTTGAAATCAGCTGGAATAGATTGTCTTGTTCCGATTCATGGAAATACTCGGTCTGCTTGAAATTCTGGTTTTGGCCTAACTTCCCCCAAAATGAGTTGAGCATGAGCTTGCTGATTTGCCTCAGTCCTGGATTCTTTTCGATGCTTTCTCTGTCCAGTAATATACCTTCGTTGTCTTTATACGATGTGATGTATTTATCCATGTCTTCGTTAGATTTTATCCAATCCGGAGGACCGCTAGCCTGCTGCTTGAACTTTAGGAATGTGTTTATATATTCCGTGAATAATCCATTTTGTTGGCTATAGTCTGACGTTTCGGTCCAATGATATATTTCATATATTTTGAGAATCTTGTATCCCACTTTGACAGCTGTCTCCAGTTCAGGAATACACCAAACGCCGGTAATGGCTCTCTGTTGGCACGTACACGTGCAAGGTCGTTGATTTTCATTATCAGCACAAGTCCTGCACAGTGGAAACTTCAGTTTACCTTCGGATCGATACGGTAATACGGGGTGATAGAGTCCATTAGGTGGTAAAATCTTGACTTGCGCTATTCCGAAGTAATCCTTAAGCTCGGTAATGTCATCGCCCAAAATGATTTTAGGGTGTCCAATCGGATAGCGAGAGTATTTGAGCACACTTGGATACAGCGACGTGAAATCAAAATAGTGTATTTTCTCACCAGCGGCAGCTTTGTAGTGTAATTTAGTTGCATTCGTTCTGCCGCCGAAGAAACTGTCTCTAGGCTCTAGCCGCTCAACAATGTCTAAACTAGCGATGAAGTCACGAAGCTCCGGATTAGTCTTTCGAGCAGCGACGAACTCGTGTTCCCAAATGCACACATATTTCATGCCTCGACTTTCTATAAACTTCTTCTTTTTCTGTGTGAGTCCGTATAATTCATTAGGTGTCTGGTTGGTTATCGGATTCTTGACTATGTCTCTATCGTGACTCAGACAAAGTTCACATCCATGGAATTGACAGCCGTGAAATTCGAATGCCGTGTTTAATTCTTCGCAATAGCCATCCAATCTGTATTTTGCATCATCGAGTTTCTTTTCACGGCCGTTCAATGCGTGAGTTATGTGAACTTTGTCTTTGAACATAATCCATTCCAGCCATTGAATAGAACTTTTGCTGTATTGATCTTTATACGATGTCTTGGGGATTCGAGCTATCTGGGATTTGAGAAATTCTTTCTCACGAATTTGGACGCCGCGTTCATCTTGAAGTTTTGTGTCTTGAACCCATTCACCTTTGTATAAAATAGACAAGGTTCCATCTTTACATTTAGCAGGAAGCCACGTTTTCCCTTCAGTACTTAGACGCACTCTCCATTCCTCGTCGACGAATTTCGTTCTGAATATACCCATACATACCGATGCGATTGTAACGTATTGGAATGGATCAACCGCACCGACCAGTTTGAACTTCATATCGCCAGAAAACTCGTCAATTACGGGTTGTATATTTCCAGTCGCATTCATGATGTGGGTTCTGAATTTTATGCAAGCTTGTCTCAAAATATTGACATCACTACGACAATAATCCGATAATTCTTTCTTGAAGATGAAAACTGCATTTGTTTGAGCAGCGTGCCATTTCGTGAAGTCTTTTCGTTCAGCCACACTCATATAATCAGCGCCGTAATATTTGGCATCCGGATAGGGTCCTTCATAATTCTGGTTGGCTGATTTATTGAAAAAGTGCGGGAACCATCCTTTTTTCTCGCCATCAAGACCGAAAGTTTTCGGTAACAGTGCCAGCTTCATTGGTAGAAAGCTGAGACTGTCCAGTACTTTTATATGAAGATCTTTTTCCACGTATAGGTACATCAATTTGGATCCATTATATATAACTTTGGGTCTCAAGGATTGATCAATGAGATATTCCATGAGAAAATATCCATCGTAACCCTTGAAGTTGTGAGCCAGTGCTATGAACCCTTTGTGTTGTTCCGAGAATAACCATTTTCCAAACTTTTCACCGGTATCAGGACCGCTAAATATAACCTCTCGGAGTCCGCATGTATCCGAACATAAATTTCGGTCACTCTTCTTTTTCTTCTTCTTGTCATCACTGTCGATACACGCATCACATAGAGGTCCGCAATTTTTACAGTTCGGTTTCACTTCCAACGATTCATGCATGCATTCGTAGCAAGCTGTTTGGGCGACGAGGAAGTTCGGTGTATGCTGGACTTTTCCGCACCATGTTTTTAAACAGTTCTGAAAAGTAATAATTGAACGTTTTAACCTCTAGCTTTATCGATAATAAAAAACAAAATAAAACGTCTACACTTTGTTTAAATAATTATTTTAAAAAAAAATTAAAAAATTAAAAAAAAAGGTTTTGGTATAGGTTCAACGTTAATAAAGAGCGTTGACGTATTACTATTGTTCGTTGGTTGATCCTAAAAAATTACTCGTTCCAATCTACGTGTCAATATTAAAAATGTATATCATGATCCGACATATAGCCTGTATAATTGTCGATTCAAGCACGCAGCTATCAAGTTCAATAAAGTTAAAACAATTATATATTACGTTAGTTTACTATATAACAATTACAAATCTCTTTTCACAAAAAAAATATGCTACACATTTTCAATGTGTCAAGAATTAAAAAAGTTAATTACTCGATTTAACATCTGTGACTCAGTTGAATTTTAATATTGAGACCCTTAACTTTGGTCGAATTCAAGTATGTAATTGTTATATGGTAATATAACACGCGAGGTAACAGCTAAAAGAGCGTTCAGCGATAATCTAATTTAAAAAAAATGAAAGAGCGTCTCTACTTATGCGCGCCTTTAATAAAGAGCGTTACGTTATCGTGATTTCGACTGTAATGTGTTACATATATATATATATTACAATTAGGTTAAGACTCACCTGACACTTAGCACATTTCTTGCATATATGATCCTCTTTACAGTCCTGGCAATCCTTTGTATGTAAAGGTGCATATCCTTCAGAACATTCCAATATATCATGTTGAATGGTTTCGAAGTCGAAGAAACAGAATTTAGCTCTTTCATCATCAGTAACGGGAGGTATGGCCCTCACATAGCATTCGTGTGGTCCCATTGTGTATTTGTCACACGATCTACAAAATGTTTCTCCGCACACGTGTTGATTCGGACGTCTTTTCCGTCTCTCCATGACTTTTGTACAGTCCAAGCATTTCCACCATTTTTGACAAGGCGCTGTAGTTTCTCCCGAAGCTTGATTAATAGGTTTTGCTTTATGACGCACGAAACATTGATGAGACATACACGTCATATTACAATCTGAACAATGTTCTTTGTTTTCACTTTGTCCACATTTATCGCTTTTGCACACGAAACAGGTGTGTTCACAATAATGCTTTCCTTTGTTTGAATAATGTTTTAAACAATGCACACAGAAATATATTGCGCTAAAGAATCCCGTTATGGATTGTATAGCGTGGAAATGTTCATTAGCAGTGAGATATAAATATATCACGGGTCTTTCTATACCGTCTGTAGGCGCGCTGGTAATGAATTTATTACCCAGTCTAGCACTGATGACTAGTATTGTCAAATTCAGAGTTTCCTCGAATGCTTTTAGATCTGCTAAACTGGCCGGTCTGTCTGTTGATACACCTGCGATGACACTAATTGCTTTGGCTAATTTTCCTTGCTCCGTGCGTTTTTTGTCCGTCATATGTTTGTAATAATTGCTCGGTACTTTTCTGTATTCCATGATGAGTTGTAAATTATTTCTGGTTCCTCTATTCTGTGTTATTTCCAGCCATTCATCAGGACTGCAAATATTTAATTTACACCAACATGTGGCGATAGCCCGTGCCATACACATATTGTCGGTGTTTTCAATCGTAACGATCGATGTTTTATTTCTTAGATTGTTACTTTCATTATGTAAAGCCGTTATCCTCCTCCGTGCTCCGCCTTTAGGTAACTCGATGGTGCCTATATCTATGTGGAAACTTTGATTAACAGTCAGTGTTTGATTACTGTTCAAAACGAGTTCGATTCTGTCAATCACAGTGTTAGCATTTAACGTTTGCAACGTTTGTAACGGAACTACTATAGGGTTGTCCAAACTTTCATGGTGAATGATAACTCTGCCAAGATCATTGTCAGCCAAATTTCCACGAGCTCTTTGAATAGTGTCCTCGAACATTGAATGCAGATTCCTGTATATGTCGATTAACTTTTTCTCTTTGTAAATTTCATCTAATTTGATCTCATATGTTCTCTGTGTTGCCAAATTGTTTCCGAAGATTCGTTCACTCCTTTTGCGAATGCTATATCCAGTTATTTGAATATCAGAACTGCCGGCTGTTTGATTGTCTGATTTTACGGCTTCATCTTGATGAGGTGTATGTTCGTCTTCTCGGTTTTGTAATCCTGATGGTCCAGCTGTACCGGGTTGTGAGTTGTTAACATCATTTTTAGACGCATCATCTTCTCCGTATCCGATTTGGTTCGGCCATGGATCATCTCCTGAACAAAGCGTAGATGCTTCAATTATATCTTCATCCAGTTGATAAGCTACGATAGCCTTGTCGTATTCTTCGATGTCTTGCAGAATACATTCTATTTCATAAATTTCATCCACTGTTAGAGATGTCATTATTTCTTCAGCCATTTTTCGAGAAGTCCTGAGTAGTGATTACAGCGGCGTATATTCACTATATGGAATACAGCTTAGTAAGCTATATTTTTATACCATAAAATCCCGAACATATGCAAGCACGAATGACGTAACATTATATAAGATTATATATATATGAACGTAATGTATGAATAGGCCGATAATTGGTTTTGTACGGACGAGGCAACATTAGTTGTTTAACTGGTTATTATTACGTAACCCTGTGTTCCCCCCACTGAGAACACCTGCAGATTATCTATTTTTCTAAACATGGAACATGTCTGAACCTATAATTGGTACAATAGCAGTGATATAATGTTACATAATCGGTGCTACCTGGAGTTTTCGGCATACAAAATGATCGTAAGTGTGACTGGAGTGATAAGGGGTTATTACGTAATGTTGTTATAACAATGTGATCAAAGCAATTTGTATAATTGAGTGTCTCACGACCTGACTTAATATGTATGCATGTTTTATGGATAACTAATTATCGCGTGAATGACACAGTTTATCAACCTTAATTGATACTAACTCGTTTTGTTCTAAATCGATTTGTTTTCTGAATACCATATAGCTGTGACCGGGGAAATAATAGAATTCATTTGGTAAAGCAAAGGTGTGAAAGACACATTGTTAACACCAATGTGGCGTGTGTGATTGAGTGTACATCGCTCATGTTCCATGTAAAAATGGCTGAGATTAAATCATCATTCATTCAATATGACAATTCATTCTGGAGGGTTGTAATTTCGCCTTACCATTTTCGACCGTTAGTAATTCAACATAGTACATTTCAATACTTCCAATAATTGACGAAAATACACGCCTGTCATATACTCAATAACTTCATATAGAGATAAGTAAAGAATAAACGCTCTTTATTATTTATGTAAAAAGTAATGGTGTCTATTTTCAGGTATGACGCTTATATGAACTGCGTCCGTTAAACACTGGAATGTATGCATTCATACCGTTGGTCACAATGTCCAACATTACAGCGACTGTCCATACACATATAATTGGTATAAAGCTATTTCTAAACATCGATTAATAAATTCATGAAAAATATTTGAACAAAAAAATAACGAAAGATATTACGAGCAAATAATTTAACATTCGATATTTTTTAATATCGAGATTATCAGAAACCGAAAAAACTCGTTATAAATTTTTTATTTAACCTTTTTTTTTAGAGAAATAATTTTGAGGGTTTTGAAATTTTTTCTTTTTTTGAAATTTGGAGGTTTTGAATTTTTTTGTGGAAAAAATTAATTTTAGGGTTTTTGAAATTTTTTGGAAAAAATAAATTTTTGAAGTTTTGAATTTTTTTTTTTGGGTTTTTGATATTTTAGGAATATTTTAGTACAACCAATTTTAGACCCCAAAGATTCTATTTTTAGATGTGGGTCTAACGAGACATCTATTCTTCTGACCAATTGTCCATCGGCTGTCATGTGTAGTAAAGATGTCATATAAGCCGACATTGCCGTGGGGATGCCCGTTCCTACACGCGTTTTCGATTCTATGAAGTACCCACATATATACACACATACACACACACACCAAAAACCAAATTTCAACTCGATAGCTCCACCCGTTTTCGAGATCTGGTCTGCGCATGCGCGAAGCTGGCGTCGCACGGGCTCGGCGACCCGATAAAATTCGTATCCGGGGCAAGATACATTCACATAGCAAATTTCAAGTCGGTAGCTCCACCCGTTTCCGAGATCTCGTCTGCGCATGCGCGAAGCTTGCGTCGCACGGGCTCGGCGACCCGATAAAATTCGTATCCGGGGCAAGATACATTCACATAGCAAATTTCAAGTGGATAGCTCCACCCGTTTCCGAGATCTCGTCTGTGCATGCGCGAAGAGGCGCCACACGGGCTCGCCAATACGACAACGTTCACTGCCTGGTCAAACTACACACACGTACCAAGTTTCGTCCCGATCGGTCGAGAATCGTAGATTTGTATAAATGACAAACATACAGACAAACATACAGACAAACATACAAACATACAGACAGAGGTCTTCAAAATATATATGAGATAGATTGGCAGATTCCAGTAGCTTTATAACGGTATATCTGGGGAGAAATCTGATGCTATATTCTGGGATGATTTCGGTATATATACTGTAAAAACAAAGCGCGCCATCCGTGCTCGCAGGGAATAAATTTCGAGCGATAACGTTTGCGTAAATACGAAATTGTGAGTGTTGGTTTGTAACCGGGATTTCTGAGAAGCATTATGCCTATAACTACCCCCCCCCCCCCATAAGCCCTGACCTAAGTGTCATACATACTAACAATGATGTTGTAAGAGCTCCAATAAATCTCCCCGCATAGGCAAGCACTCAATGTTCCCGTATAACTCTGCAGATGCCAATAACGTTGAATTGGAAACAGACGCTCTTTATAGAGATGCGTCAAAAACAAACGCTCATTAAATAATCACTTGATTAACCCCCGCCGTGCCTTTGTGGTGATTTGAGATTGGAGAACGGGTGCTCTGAGCTTCTCTAAACCGCGACCACGGTCGTGTCGGTGGTATTTTACACTTACATAGGAAGTTTGAGCTCAATATGTGCACGCGTTTTGGATTCTATGAAGTACCCACACACATATATACACACATATATATATACGAAGTCTCAAAATATATAGTACTAGCAGGTTAGCCCGCCACTGGCGGCATTCGTCCCATGGCTTTGTTTCAGAAACATGACATTTTTGTAATTATTTTGTTTTTATTTATTTTTGTTTTTTATTTTTGAATATGAATTTAATGTTTTTTAAATTTAATATATTTTGTTTCTGAATTGTTTTTTTATTGTTAATTTTTTTTAATTTTAAATTGTTTTAATTAAATTGTAAATTGTTTTAATGAATTTTTTTGTTTCTGGCGGAAAAATTTACCCGTATAAATCCCCCCTTCCTAGGAATGACAGACAACGCATTCTTTGTTTCGTGAAATCTCTCTACGATAACATTGCATTGAATTTAAAACAAACGCTTCCCGTCGGGAAAGCTGTCTTCGGGTCGTTGTTGTTGGCATCACGGCTCCCCGAAAACTCTCACATTGCCGAAAACGTGTATTTAGTAATATCGTTGTTGTTGATATTTACGGCTTGGTGGCTATTTTCTTATTTAGCAAGTTTGAGCTCAATCGGTTAGAGTCTATAAAGGACACACTCATATATATGACACTTCCCGTAGGTAGCAAGTTTGAGCTCAATCGGCATTCCCTGGAATTTCCCGTAGATTGGCAGATTCCAGTAGCTTTATAACGGTATATCTGGGGAGAAATCTGATGCTATATTTGTGATTATCTGGGATGATTTCGGTATATACCGAAGGTATATACTGTAAAAACAGAGCGCGCCATCCGTTCTCGCAGGGAATAAATTTCGAGCGATAACGTTTGCGTTCCCGTATAACTCTGCAGATGCGAATAACGTTGAATGGGAAACAGACGCTCTTTATAGAGATGCGTCAAAAACAAACGCTCATTAAATAATCACTTGATTAACCCCCGCCGTGCCTTTGCGGTGATTTGAGATTGGAGAACGGGTGCTCTGAGCTTCTCTAAACCGCGACCACGGTCGTGTCGGTGGGATTTGACACTTACATAGGAAGTTTGAGCTCAATCTGTACACGCGTTTTGGATTCTATGAAGTACACACACACACACACACACACACACACATATATACGAAGTCTCAAAATATATAGTATAGACTAGAAGGTGACCCGACTTCGTCCGGGCTTTGACATTGAATTGACCATTTTGAAGGTCAAGGTCAGGTGGGGTCACGATTTGACCCGTCCAAAACACTCCCTGGAAACAATTACCACTAAGTATCAAATTTTGTCAAAATCCGTCTGGCAGTTTTCCAACACCAACACCCCAAAAATGGTGGAAATTGGGCAAGCGGATACCGGGAAATCGGCCCAGCGGATACCGAGATACCCTATCCGTAAAAATCCGCCAATTTTACCCGATTTGATTTCCACTAAAGTATGTAAACGCGCCTCATATACACGCTCATTAATTATCAAGCTTCAACGTAAAGATAAATTGTAATTATTTTCTCGCAGTCAAAGTTGAACAATTTCGATGTTGTTGACATAGACGGCTTGGGGCCACCGGCAGATTCCATTTCAGCTAAATGGATTCTTGTATGAGATTCCAGACCCGCGGGGTAAATGTAAACAGCTTGAGCCTATGCGTGGTGTGAATATACAAAAAATAAATCTATCGACAATAGACCTAAGAATATTAGCTGTAACAAAATTTATATATCAGAAATTGTAATAAATGATATATTTTGGGATAGATGCACGATTTTTAATAGCCTGCAAATTGACAATATATATTGTAAATGTTATAATTTTGGGAAAAATACACGATGCGTAATTGCCTGCAAATTGCGTACGTTCGTCGACGTATGAATATAGAGTTATCCTCCCTGCATCGCAGTGCTAAATCCGGCGTGATAGCACTGCGGATCCCGAGATATGAGTTTTGAAGGTCAAGGTGACGCCGCACGGACAAATGGACGGACCCATGTTCGTTCCCGGGTCGAATTACGTGTCGGTACCAAGTTTGGTCGAAATCGATCCAGCCGTGTTCGAGTCCATCGCGAACACACACACACACACACACACACACACACACAGATCTTCCAAAATATATAATAGATAGATAACTAATGAACACAAAAAAATGTATCAACGATAATGTTTATTCGAGTTTAATGAACGAAGTTTAAAAACAAAAATTCAAAACGAAGTAGTATCCGTAACTTCAACATATATCGGGAGGTATTAAACTGAATATTCACATCAGTAATAGATAATAAATAGAAGAATTGCGCACCATAATATTGCAAAATTACTGGGACTGTTATAGTCTAATTCTTCCTTGACCACGGGAAACATGAAACTCGATGAAATTGTAGAGGGAATGTTGATGTTCGTTATATGAATATATTTATGTATTATTGATTGATTGATTTTTATTTTGATAAATTCAATCGGCATTTTACAATAAATAATTACAAATACATACATTTGATAAAAATGATAAATAAAGTTGATGGAGCTGGTCAGCTGGAAATTTGAATGAGAAGGTAGTTGTGTTAGTTTATGAGAGGCTGTAAAGATAGTGATGTTAACTAGCGCAGAGGAGATCAGATGGGCAGACTGGTCGAAAATAGGAAGATAAATGCTGAGGGCTATCAAGGATGACACAAAAAGTCCCAAAATGGACTTATTTCCATTATGGTCCTCAGGAAATAAAACAAAATCAAACAAACAACCAAACAAACCAAACATGATTATAATATCTTCCGGTAATTTTGTTTTATGAAATATTTGCATTCCGTGCATGACATCGTCCACTTTGTCATAACCCATTTTGGGAATGACCACTTTCTTCTAGTAATATCGAAAATAGTAAACATGGCGGTCCTTCCATAATAATTTCAGTGTGTTCTCTTTTTTTACGAAGTAATTTTATCGTTATATTGCATGCAAAAATACCTATTTATGTTTGCTGAGTTTTACTTTAGAATGGTTATCCTCAATCGAGTGCGCTATATGCATTTGCGCTTGAGGTTAAACCGGTTTGTTTACCTCAAACTTGTCAAAGTTGAGTTGAGAATGACATTTTCTTAAGTTTGTAACGGGAGAAGGCTGGAATGCGGGAGTCGCACCGAAAGTTGGCAACACCCGAAATCTCAGGCCACCGGTCACCCATCCAAGTGCTAACCGGGCTCGACGTTGCTTAACTTCGGTGACGAGACAAGGCGTCTTAACCACTGGACCAAAGAACCATGCTCCGTTGGAGCTGTTGATTAATCGGCCTTCTATATTTACAACGCGACCGCTACAAGTTATTAAATGTTCAACTTCCCTGAGGCTGAAGTTCTCGCTTCTCGGAATACTGACTGAAGAATGAAGTTGACTGTCTTGTATCCGAATGATTCAATGATGAAAAAAGCTTAAATAATTAATAATATAGTAATATTTAAACTGTTCACCAGTCACTGACCTGCTGACTGCAGCCTGGGACTAAAACAGAAAGTATTATATTACTTATTAGTCCCACTCCCAGCTGCAGCACAGACATTGCAGAAGTTGACTGGAAGAGTCTAGAGAGTAATCAGTAATAATTTACATGTGCCTTGTGTATTCGAACCATGTCAGGATCAGGGACGATTCCGTCCAGGGCTGATTCTACCCGGAAGATTCGGCCCATGAATCCATGATGTGGACCGAATATTTTTACCAGTAGGAAATAATTATAATTTCCTACATTCTGATAGTAACTGCCCACAAATTAGGCCACTGGGAAACAACGAATAGTAATTTCGAATACGGTACA
Source organism: Siphonodentalium dalli (assembly GCA_032622095.1). NCBI lineage: Eukaryota > Metazoa > Mollusca > Scaphopoda > Gadilida > Siphonodentaliidae > Siphonodentalium > Siphonodentalium dalli. Next base: position 116,481,972 of record CP136067.1, on the reverse strand, counting down.
CCAAACCAGTCAACACGAATGTGTCCGATGATTTGCAGTAGGTCCCCATTTGCGAAGGTCCATTTGCGTAATTCCGCGAATTTGTGGAGGTTTCCTAAAATAGGCGAAAAAGAGAGATTTAAAGTATACATGTAGGTCAATAGAGACGTATTTTAAAGAATAACATGAGAATTGATAATAGTGGGTTTGTTCTATCGATTATATTCGCGGAGGTCACTTGCGCAAATCAGCATGATAATAAAGAACTTTAAACAAGGATAGTAGTGTATATTCATTATTTACTAGTTCATACATATTTTCCAACAAATATATATATTATTGTTTAATTCAGGCTTTGTGCGCATGGAACACATGGAACAGAGCTTGACTTAGGCACACGGAAAAATGCATATGCAGAGCGATAAATAAGGCCTGCTTAGTACATTGTCTGTTAATAATTACCCGATATCACGAACCGTGACCGCATGCAACGTTGTGTAACTACGGTATATGCGGTGTTGAAGCAGTAACCTTATCGCGGTGCTGGATTTAACCCGGTATAATACCACAGTATTAATGGGGTGACAACATGTTAGAAGTGGTCAATTACTTTTAAGTATAGGTGTATTATAGAAATATATCATAACATAAAATATAAGCCATACATGTATCTGCCATAAGCCACATGGGCGCTGACTGACTTCAGAAAAATACTGATGGTACTAAAAATCTCAGAAAAGAAAGCTCCAGCATATTTAGATAATAATTTTGTATTAGCTAGTACTCATTGTACATATGTAACTCGTTCAGGGACCCAGAAATATTCATTTCCCTCTTAAATCCAAGGGCAATCACAGTTTCTATTATACAGGAGCGAAACTGTGGAATGGGCTAGATAAAGTATACCATACTCCCATTTGATCTCAAACACTGGAAATTTTGCATTAAACATCACCTACTAGAGAAATTGATGAAAAGAGAAGTAAATCCATTTGCCTTTTACTAGGAACAATCTATATTTATCATCTCCTAACTAGAATTTTCTCAATACAACAGTTCAACTTATATTGTAATGTATGATGGCAGTATTTGGCCAGTTGCATATATATGTCACTGCTGCCTGTATTTCGGTTTTCCATCTTTCGGTCATGGACAGTCCAGTCCAAAGCCGGCCATACATGGCAGCAGTGTGTATATGCGGATGGCGGAGTGCTGTTGAAGTTCATTACTTGTGTATTGACTTATTTTATCAGCTTTTCCTCTCCAAATAAGTCTCGTTCTGAAATGGCTTTTATTTAATTTAATTCATATTTTAAATATTTTTATACATTGTGCTCGGAAGTTTTGCACTTCACTCACTGCCCATGTGCCGAAAGCCATCAGGGACCGCAAATGTACCATGTGATATATCCTGAACCATCGAATAAATCTATTCTAAAAAAAACCTGATATATAGCTTTATTCAACAAACAACATTTGTGCGAATGTCATGCAGCACGTGCATGTGTTGTACATACTAGTTCACTTTACATGCAGGAGTCATTGTTCCAGTAGAGATATAAAATAAAAGTTTATCCCAGTTGGTTCACAATATCACGCCACAATTCCACTAACAATTATATTACTTGCAAAATCTAAATTGGCATTCATTTTACTTATCTAAATGTGTTTTATATAAATCATGATGTATATTATTTTATTAGCTCAACTTTACTTTGTAAAGTTTGAGCTATTGCCATGGCTTTGTCGTCCGTCTTCCGTGTGTGCGTGTGTACGTAAGGCGTCAACAATGCAGGCTACAGGTCGTACCTTTGGTCGGATCATTATGAAATTTGTCATAGCTGTTGACATCAACATTCAGACCAGAATGATTAATTTTGGGGTCATTCGGAAAAAAAACATGGCCACCAGCGGCCATCTTGGATTTCAAAATTAAATCCATTAGTACGGGCTACAGGCCGTACTGTTTGTCTGATCATCATGAAATTTGTCATGGATGTTAATATTGACATGTAGATGGGAACGAGTAATTTTGGGGTCATTTGGCCCAAAAACATGGCCGCCAGCAGCCATCTTGGATTTTACTCTTTGTATGACAAAATTCTTTAGCACGGGCTACAGGTCGTACTTTTAGTCTGATCATCATAAAATTTGTCAAGAATGTTAATAATGACATGTAGATGGGAACGAGTCGTTTTGGGGTCATTCGGCCAAAAAACATGGCCGCCAGCAGCCATCTTGGATTTTACTCTTTGTATGACTAAATCCTTTAGCACGGGCTACAGGTCGTACCTTTAGTCTGATCATCATAAAATTTGTCATGGCTGTTGAAATTGGAATGTAGATGGGAACGAGTCATTTTGGGGTCATTCGGACAAAAAACATGGCCACCAGTGGCCATCTTGGATTTTACTTTTCTCTTCATGTCTATAAACTAGTATTAGACATTCAACTTTCCACATTCCTAATCGCTCCATTGACTGAAATACATTAAATTATTCCCTTTCCAAGTTGAGCTACAGTGTCATTGACACTTTCATTTTATGAAAATAATTTTGTTTCTGTTTTATTATGTTTAGAGTAAATTTTTTAAATAAGACACAAAGATCATCTTATATATCAGGGTTTCCGCCAGGGGAAAATAAACGAATCTGTATTTCGGCGAGGCGACCATGCATGGTTCGTCCTGTTGGGAGAATTTTTTTGTATTTGTCACTGAAAAGTAGTCATTTCCTTGCACCTGAGATACCCATTAAGCAACCCAAAGATACGTATATTACGCAAGTTGATAATTTCCGTGGGTGCATTAATTCTGTTGATGGTACCGTACCCAGAGCAGGGATCATGATATTACGCACGTAAGACCGCCGTCTGATTGAAGACTAAATAAATGAACAAGCTACGGGTTACAGTGTTTACAAATTTATAAAATTCCGACACCGACAGGTATATTAAACACTAAAAAGCATCTATGCATTGACCAATAATACCTAGCAAGGAGAATTGAATTAAGTATTTCAAAAATTTCAACAGGTAGCTTCCGGGCAATTCCATGTTGGAGAGAAAATAATGCAAAATTTAAAAAAGAATAGTCCTTTTTTCTGACATTGTCCCTTTTGAAGACATTATATAAAAATGTGAATTTTGTTATCTCCAAAACCATTTTACACACTTTTTCACGTCCTTGAACATTGGGTATGTAATTCTAGAAAAAAACTGATTTTTAGTATACTTTAGTATACTTTTCAAGATTGTTGATGCAATCATATCAAACACTATCAAATTAAACTATGCATGTCTCATTATGAAGCGCAGGCAATCACAAGTCAAATAATACCAGTTCAGGGTAAAATATTCCAATTACTTCTCACCTTGTTGATTGGTACGTCCGTTACCAAAATGGTGAATTATTTTGGATAACTTAGTCTTAGGTTAGAATATAAAAGGCAAAAACCACATTTTTAAAGGAAGGCAGATGAGCCCATCACAGAAACTCAGCCCCTTGTTTGTGTTTAGAATTTGTGATCACGATCGATGCATCTTAATATTGGTACGTCCGTTACCAGTCTAAAGTGGTACTAGTACGTCCGTTACCAACAAGATATTTTTCATTTTCAAGTGGAATCATTCGGTTTGTACATTTCATATTATCTGCATATATAGCCACGTGAACATTAAGTTGTATTCAGGGTTCCAGACATCAAATTACAACAAAAACATTCAAAAGCTTGAACATTAAAATATTATGAAATAAACGGATATAAAATTTATTTGATATAAAACAGAATATACTCTTCTTAATTTAAATGTTATTTTGTACACTGGAATCTAAATAAAAGGTGCCATATGTTCCACAAAAATTAGTAATGGAACACTGAATACATTGCTTAAAATGGCACACTAAATAATATTCAGCTCTGCCACTCAAGCTGTTGGGAATAAGACTGTTTGATATCTGCGTATGATGTGAATCAAAGGCTAACACTTCAGAACAGTAAACTTACTTGTAATTACTTGTATACAAACTATATTAAGTGTTTTTCATTTGCAAACAGCCTATTTCTGATAGAAAATCCACAAATAATGGGGTAATTAAATCAGAAGGTGCATTTTTAGCTCAACTTACTTTGTAAGTTTGAGCTATTGCCATGGTTTGGCGTCCGTCGTCCGTCAACAATTTCCTTTGGCGCGGGCTACAGGTCGTACCTTTGGTCTGACCTTTATGAAATTTGTCATGAATGTTGACATTGACATGTAGATGGGAACGAGTCATTTTGGGGTCATTCGGCCAAAAAACATGGCCGCTGGTGGCCATCTTGGATTTCAAAATTCAATCCATTGGCGCGGGCTACAGGTCGTACGTCATGGATGTTAATATTGACATGTAGATGGGAACGAGTCATTTTGGGGTCGTTCGGCCAAAAAACATGGCCGTCAGAAGCCATCTTGGATTTTACTCTTTGCATGACTAAATCCTTTGGCATGGGCTACAGGTCGTAGTTTTGGTCGGAACTTCATGAAATTTGTCATGGATGTTAACAATGACATGTAGATTGGAACGAGTGATTTTGGGGTCATTCGGCCAAAAAACATGGCCGCCAGCAGCCATCTTTGATTTTACTCTTTGCATGACTAAATCCTACAGGTCGTACCTTTGGTCTGATCTTTATGAAATTTGTCATAAATGTTGATATTGACATGTAGATGGGAACAAGTCATTTTGGGGTCATACGGCCAAAAAACATCTTGGATTTCAAAATTCAATCCATTGGCGCGCTACAGGTTCGTCTGATCATCATGATATTTGTCATGGATGTTAATATTAATATGTAGATGGGAACGAGTGATTTTGGGGTCGTTTGGTTAAAAAACATGTCCACCAGCAGCCATATTGGATTTTACTCTTTGCATGACTAAATCCTTTGGTGCGGGCTACAGGTCGTAGCTTTGGTCGGAACTTAATGAAATTTGGCATGGATGTTAACAATGACATGTAGATGGGAAACGAGTCATTTTGGGGTTGTTCAGCCGAAAAACATGGCCGCCAGCAGTCATCTTAGATTTTACTCTTTGCATGACTAAATCCTTTGGCACAGGCTTCAGGTCGTACCTTTGATCAGATCATTATGAGATTTGTAAAGGCTGTAGATGGTAACAGGTCATTTTGGGGTAATTCGGAAAAAACATGGCTGCCAGTGGCCATTTTATAATTTACTCTTTGCATCACTAAATCCTTTGGCACACCATAATCACCACATCCCTGATCCGATCATTATGAAACCTGTCATGAATGTTGATATTGACATGTACATCTAGTCTTACTTAGACATTTCAATTATCACCTTTCCTATTCCTCCATTTACTGTCAACCATTAAATTATTCCCCTACCTAAGTTGAGCTACATTCTCATTGACACTTTCATTTATCAACATTTCAGAAAGGTACGTCCGTTACCAAAATAAATGGTACGTCCATTACCATGAATTAAATGGTCACCAATGCAGAAACAGTGGTCACTCATGTATGACTTTTTTGTGTTTTGTGACAGCCTATTTATGATAGAAAACCCACAAATAATAGGGCAATCATATCAGAAGGTGTATTTTTGTTTCAACATTTCAGAAAGGTACGTCCGTTACCAAAACATGGTACGTCCATTACCGTGAGTCAAATGGTCACCAATGCAGATATAGTGGTCAATCATGCATGAAATCAGGCTTTCATTATAGAACATCCATCTGTCCACCCTATAATAGATCAAATGTATGGCTATCTAGAAACACTTCACTGAGTTTGGGGCTTAAGTGAGACAACCCTATGGATTTTCATTTCATTGAGTACGTCCGTTACCAAAGTCTTAATAGCCCATATGATCTATAATTTCAAACGGGGATGAGAACTATCATACATCATATGAACAACCTTGGGGTGATCTTTGAAAACGTTCAATTCTGGCAGTGAGACACTCAACCTATTACAAGAAAAATGGACTTGAAATTCAAATTTTCTTCTGAATGGTACGTCCGTCACCATGGAATTGCCCTTCCGTGAAAATGAAACCGAAAGTGTATATTCTATTAATCGTAAAACTATTTGTACGCTGTGACGTCGTACTGCAGAAGATATTTATAAAGCGGCGTAATATGAATTGTAGCAAAATCGTTCAAATTCGGAACGCGTAGCTTGTTCAATAGTCTGCATTAGTCCAACAACCAAAGTTAGAACCACTGCTATGAACAGAGTTTTAGCCCCCATGTTATGAAATTTAATCGAGTTTTGGAGGAAAATGTGAACACGTGCGTCGTTGTTTATGCGTTTGTGCTATGGATAACAAAACTATTATTGACCGCACTTTGACTTTATCTCCATATTGGGGATATGCTTTGCACGTGATCTCCGAGCGTGAGTAGTTTCATCCACACTCAGTAGTCCATATACATGTATATATCCATACTCAGCAGTCCGGCATTCTTTGATGTTAACGCGACATTTTCATATGTGTATTTCGCTGTAGACAAATACAATTAATGTCTCCATTTGAAAGCACACCAAACTTTGCATTGTAGTTTTGGCACTTTTATTTCAAAGGGTTACACTGTACCGGCAACATACTGTGCTCAATTGACCCGCCTTTTCATCGGTATTCTGCTTAACACCCAAACTCCATTGCAGTCAGATTCTTTATATGATAGATTGCTTTTGACTTTAGGTACATGTATACCCGGTATGTCTCAAACAAATCATCAGCGAGGGGAATGAGGTCGTTACACGGACGCTGACCCATAGTAACGGAAACCCTGTATACATGTATATGGTAATACAGCATTTTGTGAAACAATGGAGCAGGTAGTATTAATGAGTTTGAAATTACTAGTAGCTGGAGTAATCGGGAGTAATGCTATTTTTGTGCATGAATTTTTATCATCTTCATTCAGAGTTAACGTAGCATCAATGTATACTTGTCCTCTAAGTTATTAAAAAGGGAGGTGGGCTTATCTAGGAAGACCACCCCATGATGTTTTTGGAGCAAATACTTATGGTAGTCTGGGCTTATTCTCAGGGATTGGCTTACTGATGTGTGTATACAGTATGTATATAATTGTTCAGTTCCTAATAATTAATATTGATTGGTATCATTCTTCAGTTATATTATCGGAGATCCCTTTGTGGGGATTGAAAACGTCAATAAGCATTATCAGATGCAAGCCTTGAAATAGTGTGTCTGTCATTTGCAGAATGAGGTCCCCAGAGGGTGAATTTGGTGATGCTACCCCACATAGCGGGCTAGCCTCACTAAATTCACCCTCTGGGGACCTCATTCTGCTGAGGTGTAAGCAGAATGAGGTCTCCAGGGGGTGAATTTGGTGATGCTAGCCCGCTATGCGGGGTAGCATCACTAAATTCACCCTCTGGGGACCTCATTCTGCAAATGACAGGCACACTATTTCAAGGCTTGCGCGGATGTACCCATGCAGATGCCGGAGCCCCTCTTTAAATGAGTGAAAAAGATTAAGAATACGGATCAGATGTTATTCAGTCAATTAAATAATATTCATTAATTAGTTCTACTCCCGGTGATCTCTATGTGGATGTCCCGATCATTCCAATTAAATTGCGGAGGTCCCTCAACTCGCATTCATAATTTCCGGAGGTCCCCCTAAATTGGCAAAACAAACAACTTTAAGAATTGGAATGGTTTATTGGCCTCCATCATAGGAAAGTAGTGTATACAGTCAATTTCAGTTACCGTAATTGCATATTGCTTACATGTAAATTCATAATTCGGATATTTGCATAAAATATGCATGCATCAAACATTTTCTCATAAAAAGACTAATTTTTAATCGTTTATTTTCATAAGGGTCCCACTGTATTCCGTTTTTTATGCATATGAAAAGGGGTAAAAGTCACCTCATGGTGCCAAATTTATGACTAAAATTTAGTTGAAATACATATTTTATGGGATAACTTAACCCTTGATGATGGGAGCTGCACTGATACAGCATTGAAGACCCTGTGCCAGTGAATTCTCTTATATATGCGAGTTTCCCCATAGGGAGCCTCACATATATAAGAGAATGCACTGGCTTACAGGGTCATGGTAATTATTGTTGGGCCAATGCTTTCTTTTATATAATGCGATGCTCCCTACGGGAGATTCACATATATACATGTAAGTGCATGCATTGGCACATGGTTTTCACAAAATTTCAGGAAGCTCCAGTCATGGAAGGGTTAATAAAAAGTTGTTGTCGATGACCATCGTGAGAGCGAAGACATTCAACCGGCAATTCATGCTTTTCTAACAAGCTTGATTGTATTCTCAATATAAACACATGTGTAGTGCATTTATTATCAGTGCCGTTCCCAGCAAGAAAATTGTTTTATTCATGAACATTAATCAATTGTAGATGATGGTATTGATAATATAATATGGAATAAAATTAAAATTAGACAAATTAATATAGATGAAGCTCTTTATAGGCATTATTATTTAAACAAACTAAATTGATGATGAAATTGTATGAATAAGACATAAAAAATACACTGTTTGTAGAATCCATCGGCACACCCTGCCGCTCGCTTTTATTGGAGAAATGTTTTTAAACAGACAACATCCCTCATCATGAAACTATATATGCATCTTCAGGGTGACTTCTAGATGGGAGCTATCAATTTTTTCCAAAATTTGTTGAAAAACATGCCTGCCAGGGCCCAGTCACCATCTTGGATTTTACTCTTTGCTTGGCTAAAATCTTTGGTACACCCTACTGGCCACATCCCTCATCTGATCATAAACAAACTTCCTATTGATCTTCGGGGTGACCTCTTATTTCTGAAATTCCTTAAAAACGTGGCCACCAGCAGTCATCTTGGATTTCAAATGTGAAATCATTGGCACACCCTGTACCAGTAGTCCGCATTTATCAGGAAAGTATTTATAAACTCTACAAGCATGATTAGGATCACCTCTAGATAGGAGCTATCAAATTTTTCCAAATTTCGTTTAACCATTTCAGTTCCAAAAGCGATTTTTGTATCAACCCATATTTCCTTGATCATTTTTCAAATTTATTGATTATAATAATGTGATACATTGATGGAAAGAGCTCTTAGAGCTCTTTCCATCAATGTATCACATTATTATAATCAATACATTTGAAAAATGATCAAGGAAATATGGGTTGATACAAAAATCGGACTTGGCACTGAAAGGGTTAAAAACATGGCCACCATGGTTGGATTTTAATCTTTGCACGACTATATCCTTCGGTAAACCCTTACAGACGCCAATTTGCAAGACTGAGTTTAGTCCCCTCGTTATGCTGTCTGTCCGCTGCCGCCATGTATATTTTCGTAATTAAATCTAACAATTTTTATTTAAGTGTTTTTCAGTTACAATTCTTTCTAGCTTGATCTAGCCAATTTTCAAATGATATGGACAGTTTGTTTTCTCAGAATAATGTAGAATGAATTGTAACCGACAAAAGTTTTCAATAAAAAAAATGAGTGATTTCCTCTAATTCTGTGTATGAGGGGCAGTGTTCAGCAAGCCTTGAAATAGTGTGCCTGTCATTTGCAGAATGAGGTCCCCAGAGGGAGAATTTAGTTATGCTACCCTGCATAGCGGGTTAGCATCACCAAATTCACCCTCTGGGAACCTCATTCTGCTAAGTTGTAAGCAGAATGAGGTCCCCAGAGGGTGAATTTGGTGATGCTACCCCGCTATGCGGGGTAGCATCACTAAATTCACCCTCTGGGGACCTCATTCTGCAAATGACAGACACACTATTTCAAGGCTTGGTGTTCAGTCCAATGTAGCACGGGACTGAATCTGTCTTGCTGGTTAACAGACTACATCCTTCATACGATCATCACCAAACTTCATATGGATCTTCTGGGTGACCACTAGAACTAGATGAGAGCTATCAAATTTTTCCGAATTTTTGGTCTTTCCTTCTATTGACTGCTCAGCTTAAAAATTACTCTTCCCCAAGTTGAGCTACAGTATCATTGACACTTTAATTTATAGTACAATGCATTGTGGGACTCACTGGAGCAATGCTTTAGTATGGACTGTATCGTCGGTGGGCTTCTAAAATGTCGTACCTGCCATTTTGGTGTGAAACTTTTTATTGCATTTTCGGAATCTGCAGGTTGTCCTAATTTTTATTTCAGTTATGGCTGGTGTTTGTGACAATTAGTGCTATTGGTTGGCCAGGGCAATGGATCCGGATGCTTGGGGCAGTTTCAACCAGCAGTATAGCCGGCTGAACAATCCTCTGTCTCATGCTGCTATCAACCGCTTTGATCTACCACTAATCGACCAGGCTACTCTCGGAGCTGGTATGTGAAATTAAACTTTATTGAATGAGGTGTATACTGGTAAGTGGTACATGTTAATTATGTAGATTTATCAAGATTTATCAAAGTACCTACCGGTAAGTAATCAAGATTCCCCAAAATTTTATGCTATTCAAGGAACATTGTCTCATATACCATGGTCTACTAGTAGCGGCACAATTGTTTTCAGACTTTTTGAGTGGTTATATTGAGTACTGTGTCTTCTGGTTTCTAGTTGTTGTTTCATTTCTGTATGGTCTATGTTGCAGACACTATCATTTCAATTAGAGCAACACAAAGAATACACTTCTACAAAAAATAATCGGGCGTTAGTTTTAAGGCCGATTTTATCATGAGAGATGTAGACACCATCCAAAAAAAGACCTGGTTCAGTCAGAAAATTTAAAACTGACTTTAAATGGTGTACCATCTCGTTGATAATGGTTTATTCTGTAAAAGTTGCAATGAAATACAGAGTTTATCACTAACATTATTTTAAAATGACCCTCTCTGTTCTTTCTGATTTGGTTGAAGGAGCCAATAATAATTTAATGACTACCCACAATAATGTTGTGATCAATAACATCCAGATAAATTCGTTATCATCAGTGGTTATTAAATCAATGAAATTTTGTTTAAATGACTGCATCTTCACTTCCAAATCCATAGAGGGATTTTTTTTTAATATCGCTAATTCCATTTACTTCTGAAAAGAATGAATTTTGAATTTGTTACTGATTCTGAATTCTTTTTTGCCTGGTTTATATTGAATAATCATGTTTTTAAAATTTGAAGGTGCAAATACTATGTTTTGGAACCGACGAGCCACATGGCAAATTTGCTTTTGAATTTTTCCTGGTCTCAAAATAGGCCAATAAATACTTAATATACCTTTCTACAACCTTTATATGTTCCATAAGGACGCATTGAAGTCATATAAATTTAAAATAGAACTTTGAACACGATGTTCAGCACAGAACACTTGGTACCAGGGTTCACTCTGGTATGGGGGCCATCAATCTCTCAATTTATCATCAAATCTCCATGAAAATCTAAATTTGTTAAAAGTTGCTCGCCTGTGTACTCTATGAATAACAATTTAACAAAAGTCACACATGTTTACTTAACCCTTTCAGTGCCAAGTCCGATTTTTGTATCAATCCATATACCCTGTGCCAATGCATTCTCTTATATATGCGAGTTGATCATAGGTCGCCTCGCATATATAACAGAATGCATTGGCCTAACAATTTTTCATCACTTTTTATTATTTTTTACAATTTTAATAATTTTTTCTTATATTCTTAACAGACTTATTTTGTAGGTTTAGTGCCAGGGAATCTTACGTTTTTCATGGGCATCGAAATTATTACTATGAATATTTGGTGATAGTTTTGAGTTATAACATGCCCCTAAGGTTTTATCCAGTTTGTTTTTAAATTCGCTATAGCATTCTTAAGCATACCCAAATAAAATTCAACCCAAAAAAAAAAAAAAAAATTTTAACCAAAATTATTATATTTTTTTTTTTTTAGGGCCGATTTTACAGACTGTAAATTAGGGCCGATGAGATCGGCCCCTGGCACTGAAAGGGTTAAAACAAAACAATTAGGATTAGCGGCTAAAACAGTGTCCTTTTTAATCAAGTGACAATACTTTGCTGCTTTGTGGTTCCAAATAAGTTAATATAGGCGAATCAGTGTTGATTTATAAAGGATCTACAATGAGTCCCCAGTTTATAGCAAAACGAGTCCCGTAAACTAGGTGTGGACCGAGCCTTTGGCGAGGTCAAGACCTAGTTTACTGGACGAGTTTTGTAAATTCCGCTATAAACTGGGGACGAGTTGTAGATTCTATTTATTACAGGATCCAAAACCTTGATAAAACATACTTAAATCAACAAATGGGACACAAAACTAACATGGGCTTCCATAAGGCATGCGATGACATTTCACGTTACTATGCGTTGTTTGCCCACTTAAAGAAATAGTCCCAATAAATAAAGACTCTTTGGCATATTTAATGGCCTATATTTAATGACATAACATTTCAAACTCTTAATTCATTATACAATGTAGTTTATGGGAACAATATTGGAAGCCGTAGTATCTTGAGACATAGCATACGGAATGTAAACAGACGACACACCGGAAGTCAAAGGTCACCTGGCACTATTTCTTGTTATAAAACGAACGTTTAATATCACAATTTATAGAATGGGTTTATTGAATGGAATAAGGGTAGGATCATGTAATAAATGTTGGAGATATTTCTGTTTTTGCCCCCATGCATATTGTCACTTTTGTCTAGCTTGAAATTAATCAGTTATTTTTGCTCGTGTTTCTTTATATATTTTGTTTGGTTTCTCTGGAAAATGGCCCAAAAAATTCAGATATGGCCAAAAGAATTGTCCGGCTAGCGTGAACACTGCTTGGTATGCCATTTGTTTTCATCAAGCCTGCAAATAGCGTGTCTGTCATTTGCAGAATGAGGTCCCCAGAGGGTGAATTTAGTGATGATATCCCGCACAGCGTGCTAGCATCACCAAATTCACCCTCTGGAGACCTCATTCTGCTTAGGCCTCATCTTCTGGGAAGTATCTATAGTATCAAATTAACATTGTTTTTAGTTACCTTTTCCCATCTCGGAAGTTTCTATATCCCCTAATTTGCAGAAGGTAAAATCCATAATCGAGATGCCCAATGGGTGATCATCACCAACTTCAACTGGGGAACTTCAATCTGATCCTAGATCTACCATAGCAATTGAGGGCCTAAGCAGAATGAGGTCCCCAGAGGGTGAATTAAGTGATGCTAGCCCGCTATGCGGGATAGCGTCACTAAATTCACCCTCTGGGGACCTCATTCTGCAAATGACAGACACGCTATTTGCAGGCTTGGTTTTCATTGAAGTATCGAAATTAGAATAATAGTGTTAAAGGACCATTTAATTTTCGAGTCACCAATTATTTTTTTAAGATGACTTGATATACGGTTTTAATAGCAATCTATGCCATAAAATATGATTGAAATACTATAATTCAACACCATCGGAATGTCTGTGTCTCAGAAGGTGCCCATAGAGTATTAGAAAATAGCTGAAATCATAAAAACATATCCCCTGTTATGGCTCCCAGAATGCAACATAATTCAAACTATAGTTTATTTTCAATGAGAGGGGAATAACTCTATATATCAATATATAGAGTTATTCCCCTTCTATTGAAAATAATAGACTTTATGCAGAAAATTGTATATAATATGGCATATATTTTATATAATTAAATCTGAGGGTTCGAAAATTAATTGGGCTTTTATTACGCGATTTTTTGGAAATCTGTTTTAATTTCATGCACTCATGCCATAAATTTGCACAGCGGAATACAGCTCTAGATTTTCTTCCCATGGTCTACAGGTGCAATATTTGTGTGACCGCTGATTAGAAAAACATTGAACTGTCACAAACAAACATTCTCAAATTTACTCAAAAATATAAGAAACAAGACGCGTTTTTCAGTGCTGTATCCACGAGTTTGGTTGGAAAACTTCTGTGCAGAAATTCCATATTATGTACACGTGTACATGATTTTGAGGTTAGATAGATACTGTAGATAAGATAAATTTTATTTAAAAGTTGGTGGTAAAAACATTCAAGCACAAGCTCTGAAGAGCTTTTGACCAACTGGTTTAACCCTTTACCCAACAGAAGGGCCCTGTGCCAATGCATTCTCTTATATATGCGAGTCGACCATAGGTCGCCTCGCATATATAAGAGATTGCATTGGCTTAACACATTAAAAATTATAAAATTGTTAAAGAATGTAAGAAAAAATGGTAAAAAGTGTTAAAAAAAGATTTTTTTTAGGCCAATGCATTCTCTTATATATGCGAGGCGACCTATGGTCGACTCGCATATATAAGAGAATGCATTGGCACAGGGCATAACTGTAACTATCACAATGTGGTCAAGGAGCCGGTTCTAATGATATCCATATTTGTATGGTTCTATTGAGACAGACCAAAGATATTTTAGGCTGTTGAAGCTTTATTTGGACGGTTTTGGCCGTTTTGTTGGGTAAAGGGTTAAACAAGCCATGTCCGTTTAATTACCTACATTTGCCATATAAACATATGGTTGAACTTTTACGCTTACAATACAAGAATTGTCATTTTAATAAAATTATTTTTATTTTTTTTGTAGGTCTTGGTTTGCCATCATCACTGCAGCATCCCCAGCTATCGGCTACGCGGCCTCTTTGTTCACTCGGAGGTGTCAACTATGCTGCGCCATTTTCTAGTGCTATTCCACAATTTATGGATCCACTTCCTACCCCGAACCCATTTAAGGTGTCTCCACTCGGACAGTATCCACCTCCGTTTGACTCATCACGATCACTTACAGCTCAAAGTCGGTTTCCGATGACATCTCCACCTGATGTTCACAGACATAGCAAAGAAGAGATATCAAGTGAGCATAATGTGCCTGGAGTAGATTTGTCTCCAAAAAGCTGGGGGCGAAGCAGTGCTGGTCAGCATGCTGCCAATATTTTGGATGATTTGATTCAACGTCGAACGGTTCAGCCACCACCTGCTCACAGTTCATCAAGTAGGGCATCGACAATTCAGCGGACACTTCACCCCGAGGAACAGATAATTAGGGATGTTGTTGGTGATTCTGGCTTTGCCTTATATGGGCAGAAAAAGCGGCAGGACAGGATGGAATCCAGGCATATTGACACATCACAATTGCTTTCAAACCCCAACGACTATTTGATGTCAGCTAAACGTGAAAACAGAACAGATACAACTAGTTCTTTGCTTGGCAGCTATACAAATCCTTATCCAAATCTTGCCGTCTCTGTTCCCAGCAAGTCAGACATGTCCTACTCTTCGAATGATATTACATACGATCCAGTGAGCCCAGTGTCTCCGTTGGACGATGCTGATCCTGATGACAACTTCAGTACGGTGTCACTGCAAGATTTTGCGAGTTTAGACACTCAGGTTGACAGTTTTTCTCACAGCGATGGACAAACATCCCAGCAAAGGGTTGCTAGTTTAGACCAAACCTCGCAAAAACTGCATTCCCCTCTAGAGCAAACACCCCAACGGCATCCGTCACTAGAGAAAACTCCACAGCGGCATCAGTCACTAGAGCAAACATCAAGGCATCAACCATTGGAACACGCACTACAACGGCATCCCTCGCTGGAGCAACTACCCCAACAACGACGTACATCACACGAGCAAAGAACCCAACAGCATCAATCACTAGAGCACACCTCACGGCATCAGTCATTAAAGCAAACATCACAACGGCATCCCTCACTAGAACTAACATCACAACGGCATCCCTCACTAGAACTAACATCACAACGGCATCCCTCACTAGAGCAAGTTCCCCAACAACGGCATCCATCACTAGAACAAAGATCCCAACGGCATCCATCTTTAGACCAAACCCCCCAGCAACCGCATCATTCTTCAGACCAAACTCCCCAGCAACGGCATCCATCTTTAGACCAAACTCCCCAGCAACGGCATCCATCTTTAGACCAAACCCCCCAGCAACCGCATCATTCTTCAGACCAAACTCCCCAGCAACGGCATCCATCTTTAGACCAAACTCCCCAGCAACGACATGCAGTCTTAGAAAGAGAATATAATGCACTCCAGCAGTCACATGGTAGAGTAGAAGATGATCCAGAGTTTGAAGATATTGTGAAAAATACTAGGAGCTCACTCATGGAGGATTTTGTTAGCAAGTCTAGGGATGTGCAGGATTTTGGTTCCATGAGTAAAACTGTGGATGAGATGCCAAATTTCTCCCAAACTCGTACTCAGCCTAGTTTGACTCAGTCTGTGTCAGTGCCAAAATCAAGTTCTGTATACAGTCAGCAGCAGAATATGATGCAGAATATGCATTCTAATCACAGTCCACTACAGCATTCTCCAATAAATGTTGAAAATCCTCAAGGTTCAACATCACTTAGGAGTCCGCCTGCTCAATCTCCCATGGTAGCTGCGATGGCTCAAGGTCCGTCCTCTCTACAAGCGGTGATGACTCAAGCTCGGCCTACGGTACAAGCTGTTGCTGATTCTACAACGAAGCCCAAACGCAGCAGAGGCAGAAAAAAGAAGGACCAGTTAAAGAACCAACAACTAGAGAATTTTATCAGTTCAGATTATGCAAAAATTCAAAATGTCACCGAAAAGACACATTTGGCTTCATTTTCGAATAATACATATTCTAAAGAAGAATCCTTGAAGGAGCAACAGTCAATTTTTATTCACGGCGATTATTCTAAAGGGGCAATGCTGCAGGAAAAATTACAGCCATATGCTAAGGAAGATTATATGAAAGACTGTGTTTCTGAAGAAAAAAATCAATTATATAGTGGTTTTGACGATGATAACATTCAAAATACAATATTGGATTCGCACAACCAGACAATGGGAAGAAATAATTTCAATGCACATGAAACATCAATTGCATACACCAGTGTTAGTAATGTTCAATCGCATCACACAAATTCAGGTGCTTATAACAACGACAGTGCTAATTTTCATCAGCAGTGCAGTTTAAATCAGAGTGACACGTCGTGTGTCTTTTCTGAAAAGCCATTAAACTACAGTGATTATAATAAGTCATCTGGACAAATATTAACGGAGCAGAACAGATCAAATTCAGTTATACAAAAAAGTCCCGTTATGAATCCAACTCTACAGCGTCACATGTCAAACAGCAGTTTAAATGAACAACAGTCTCCACTGGAAGTCATGACTGGGACGCCAGTTTTACATTCAAATAGAGAGATGTCATCACCATCTCAATATTTGAATGACACATCTAAACCTGTGATAACAAATGTTGTTGAATCACCAACGAAAAACATGGCTAATTTGGGTAATATGTGCCAATTTTCTGAAATGAGCGTTGAAAACTTTTCCAGTCGGGATGTGGTACCACAGAATAAAATCAATGTAAATATGGAACGATATGGTCCTGATGCACCAACTTCAATGGAAACAGAGAATTCAGGGATGCGTCCAGTTGCTGCTACCAATCAAAGTAATATGACAATCAACCAAGAAATCCTGAGTCCAATAATCTGTGATGATTCAGATGCACAAGCACCAATTGGGCCACATGGGACAATTCCGCAACAAACCAATCAGTATTCAGTTGACAGCCAATCATTCATGGAACAGTTAACGAGTGATACACAGTTTGATGAATTTAATGGTGTCCAGTCTGGTCCGTCTGCAGCATCGATGCTTCAAGATGCGATCACCGCCATGGATAACCCAGTTAATATAAACAATAACGTCATAAACAATAACGTCATAAACAATAACGGCATGAACCACAATGGCATGAACAATAATGGCTACATTTCAAATCCGTTTGATAATTCGTATGATCCTTTGTCGGCGGTACCTTGTGATATATTAGCACAGGAATCTTCTGGAGACGTTCCTGGCGTTTCCCCGACAACCATTGATCAAGCAGCTTTCTCTAGTTTATTCGAAGGAGGAAATCAGGACAGATCAGTAACATCGTCGCAGGTTTCTCCAAATAAATCGCGTCCTGCGGGTCCAGTTGTACAATCGCCTAAATTTGTAAAAACCGTCGCCAATCAGATTGAAGAGGACGACGATTTTACTCATCTGAAAAAAGCGCCACCAAAACCTATTGCTCCTGAAATTCCTAAAAAACCAAACAGTTCAGGATTTTTAGGATCATTTCTCAGTTTTTTGAAAGGTGACGATCAAGAAACGTTATCAAATCTATCACATTCTTCTACACCCGCTCCTGTATTACCTAAGTATATGCATGATCCTAAAAAAGCAGTTGAAAGTGTGTCCAGTGGAAGCATAAGTAGAAGTCCTTTTCAAAGGTCGTCGAGTCAGGATATTTCTGATATTGAACACGGCATGCACACAAGAAATGTTCCCAAAATTCAAAAACCTGAAAGTGCATTTGACAGTGACGATTTAAGTACTGACGATTATGATTCTGATACCAGTGATTATTACGTTCCAAAAAAGAAGAAAAGCCGTTCTGCACAGAAGAAAAAGACCAGTTTTATTGTAGCCAATCCACCAATGAATAAGTCTCCTAAAGTGCCTCAGATAATTCGGAAGCGGAATAGCTCTTCTACTAGCGGAGGAAAGGGTTCAATGGATGTCTCATATAGTGTCGAGCCAGACCTCCCACCCAGAGAAAGATCTTCCCGAAAAGCAAAAGAAAAAGCTCTGGAAACAAAAATGAATGGTAGGTTATAATAATAATAATAGTTGTGGTTGTTGTGATTTTTGGTGATTACGAGCTTTTTGATTGGAGGACTTCAAACTTAAATTGTCAAATATCAACAGAATACAGTATATCACTTTTTATTACACGCTTGTTCCTAGAATTACAATATGGCACTTGCGCCATCGCTGAAGGATAGAACTCAGCTGTGCCATATCAACAAACCTATTAACCCTTTCATAACTGGGGCTTCCTGACATTTTGCGAAAACCCTGTGCCAATATACATTGTCTTACATATGTCAGTTTCCCATAGGGAGCCTCGCATATATAAGAGAATGCATTGGCCTAACAATATTTACCTTGATCTTGTAAGCTAGTGCATTCTCTTATATATGCGCAGCTCCCATCATGAAAGCGTTAATACACTCATGTTGCTCTTTGTATATATGTGGCATGGGAATATATTATGCGATAAGGAGATGGACAAGCCTTGAAATAGTGAGCCTGTCATTTGCAGAATGAGGTCCCCAGAGGGTGAATTTAGTGATGCTACCCCACATAGCGGGCTAGCATCACCAATTTTACCCTCTGGGAACCTCATTCTGCTAAGGTGTAAGACAGGCTCACTATTTCAAGGCTTGGAGATGGATATACTCTATTTCCAATACAAAAAATGCAGTAGTCCCCATCACCTTTACTTAACCCTTTCAGTGCCAAGTCCGATTTTTGTATCAACCCATATTTCCTTGATCATTTTTCAAATTTATTGATTATAATAATGTGATACATTGATGGAAAGAGCTCTTAGAGCTCTTTCCATCAATGTATCACATTATTATTATGCTCTTAGAGCTCTTTCCATCAATGTATCACATTATTATAATCAATAAATTTGAAAAATGATCAAGGAAATATGGGTTGATAAAAAAATCGGACTTGGCACTGAAGGGTTAACAGCGAGTGATGAATCATACTATCTTATGGTTTGTATAATATGTAATCTCTGCTTGTGCAAAACAAATCACACATGTGAGCAATCAGCCTAAAGGTTTCAAATTGAGAGAAGTCACTTCTCCCTATTTGATTATTAGGGATAAGTGGACTGTTAACATAGTTCTGCCAGATGTATTTTCCCTATGGAATGCTATAGTCCCTTGCTGTTTTGCATGCAAACTTTGATGTTCTCCAATCTTCTAAACCTGTTCATTGTAAACATATCTAGGTGATATTCATTGCAGGAATAATAAATCCTTAATTTTACAGTTCTGAAAAAGTGGTGAATTTAGTATCCATAATAAAGTACTTTTACTAAGATTTATTGGTCAGATTTTTCCAAAACTTGCTCAACAATGTCTCAATCGAGTTTGAAAACCAGCCAGGTCAGCTTATTTTGCATGGAGTTACGGCCCTTAATTACCTTACTCGTAATTAAATTCGCGCAGTACTATTTTTCGCTCAGTTTTGAATTCGCGCATTTTAAATTCAAGCACCTAGCTGCGCGAATTCAAAACTGACAAAAATATTTTCACAATATTTCTTTGATATTTTTCGAATATCTTGGAGCTGATGACAGTGTATATTAAACCCAATCGCAGTGGATTTACATCGTGTAGACAATAAATTAGTAACTACATACATCATACTTTTGTGGCGACCTGGAATATTAGTATTTCTTATACAAACATTTCAACAATGTCAATGTTACCATGATTTGTCGCTTGGCATTGTGAGCAATGGTCTTGGTAGCGGTTGGTCGAATGTAAATATATGTATACATGTATAGGCGTAATTGTATATTCAACCGTTCATCAAATATGTAAACTCAGCAACATAGCAACATGGCCCTCTTGTATTTCCTATATATGGACTGTGGTTTAGATTAAACTTGGCAGTCGTACTATTTTTCGCTCAGTTTTAAATTCGCGCACCGATGGGTGCGCGAAAAATAGTACTGCGCGAATTTAAATACGAGTAAGGTTGTTCATTTTTGTGAATTTTGATCAGCAGCACAATAACTTTGGCAATATTGGTTGGCGGGGGTATATTGGGTATGTCAGACTTCCTCAACAGTGTTGTGTAACTTGTGTAAGATAGACAGTGACAATTAATGCATTTTCAATCCAAGCCCATGTTTCTTGTAGCTACCGCATCTCATCGCTACATCTCTGATGAATCAGTGATGATCAGATTTGATCAGATTTTATTTGATGACTAGACAATTTACATGTAGAATATTTGAGACAAAAGAGTTTACTAATAATGTATAATGTACATAGCAGTATTGAATAAGATATGAAGTGTTGTGAGGCTGATTGAATCGGTCACTGATGAAATTTTATTCTACATGCACAGACTACAGTAATGCTCTAAATAATCAACTCTCACTGAGAGCTTTCCGATGAATGGCAACAAGCCATATTTCCGACTAAATCCTGAAAAGTTACCCATAATTCTGCTGTGGTTAAGGAGTCGATTATTTAGGGCATTACTGTAGCCGTATAAGCAGTATAAGCAGGCTTATTTCTGTTGTGGTCCCAGAAGGCTGCCTGTCCACGAGAAAAAAATATATTGTGATTGAAATGTTCTCTCTAATTAAAAGATACCATAGTAAATGTATAAATCATGTATAATATCAGATAATATTTATAATGTACAAGGTCCAGATAGGAAAATTCAAATGTATGTGATAAACCTAAAATTTGGGTTTCAAATTTGGACAGTGATCAAAGATATTGGGTGATGGTGAAGTCGGTTGACCCTGCATTTATACGGTCACTCTAAAGTGTGGAATGAGCACCAAATTACCACATGTGTTTGCAAACACATGTTATTGTCACCTACACAAATGCAGGATCCCTCGATTTCCCCAAAACCTCTAAACATATATACACTAGAAATATTACAATAAAAAACATTTCAAATAAAAACTTATGCAATACGGCAGCTTTCTAAAAGTTGAAATGTCGAGTGCCCACTTATCACTATTAAAGTTTATCACTAAAAAGAAATAAAAAGAAAAGAAAAGCTCAGGCTGTGAAAATGATATTTATTCCACGCCCATTGACGTGAGGCACATGTATTCAACGGAATCCCAGCCATTGAATACATAGTAGTGTATACCTCTAGTGGAATACAAGACGGAACTATTCTTGTTGACGTCGCCAAGAAAGTTGACGTACATTACGTCGATCATCCGCTTCCGGTGATCCCCCCATAATTACTGGCTTTTTGTCAGACTTAAATCACAATAAAGGTGGCTATAGTAACAATGGATGTGACATTCATGGATTGAACTTATCTGACTGAACGGTGTAGAATAAATACAGAACACAACTTGCATCATAATCTCGAATCTTTTATCGAACGCGTTGCGGACGGCGCAAAGTTATATTTCGCTCGAGCTACGCTCTCGCGAAATATATCCTTGCGCCATCCGCAACTCATTCGATGAAAGATTCTCGATTAAGATGCGCGTTGTGTTCTGTCTATATATACATTGTTATCATATATGGGATTAATGTATTTTAATAGTTCTCGACCATTCGCACATACACACTACCACCATGTATTGCCGGTTGTAGATACATTTGTCCATGACCGAGAGATGGAATTCCTAAATACCGCTAGTAGTGCCAATATTACTGTTATTACTAGTATACCTTATTATGTAACATTGAAATGACTAAAAATATGATAAATTAGAAAAGCTTTATATAAATCGTAAACTGGAGTTGGGTAGGTACAGTAATTCCCTAAATAATCAATTATTTAACCACAGCTCTCACTGACAGCTTTCCGATGAATGGCAACAAGCCATATTTCCGACTAAATCCTGAAAAATTACCCATAATTCTGCTGTGGTTAAGGAGTCGATTATTTAGGGCATTACTGTACTTCAAATGTTAATATTATTTATTTAGGGTCCTCTCATTCATTTAGCTTTCAAATCGGTCGAGATTTTTTACTTTTGACACATTTTTCAATGGTTCATGTCCATTAAGGTAAGATTTTATTGATGCGATTTTTGTTATTTATGTTCTTTCAGAGATACAAGTATAAATGGTCGTAATATAATTAACATCTGGCATCTTTGGATCAGGCTGCCTCGATTCGATCACTTCTGAAGATAGAACATATCAGTAAAAATACTTAAATGGAAAAGAAATATTGAGCCTTTATTCAGCAGCATAGGGGCCTGTGGCTCCTGCTTTATACCCCTTTGTACACCTCGTGCACATTTTGATCTTTTAAACATTTTGACAATAATTTATAATTTAAAACAGACAAATTTTCTATTTTCAAAATTTTGAAAAACTAATGCTGTTATAATATCCGCCATGGTACCCCGAGTTACCATGCCAAATTTTGTTGAATTCAGTCCAGGGATCTGGGGATAAAATCCTGAAGAGACAGATGGACGGACAGATAGATCCTACCCTTTTATATATATATAGATATGACTATGCCAGGAGAATTATGTATCATAACCTCAGGTTATTAACCTCACAGAGTTCATGCTGTCATCGGGGGTCAAATTGGTGAGTTTCAGGAGGCTCTAGTCATGGAAGAGCTTTCCGATGAATTACAACAAGCCATATTTCCGACTAAATCCTGAAAAGTTACCCATAATTCTGCTGTGGTGTTAAGAGGTCGATTAATTAGAGCATTACTCTATGTTGCAGGCTATATTATTGACACCATTAGACATCACTATTGTCATTGTCAATACTGATGGTCATAAAAAATTCTCAGTAAGTGAAATACTAGATCAATCAGTTTCCACTTTACAATACCAGGAGGAATTTATACGGCCGTTTGAAAAAAAACGTTTGTCTGTTCGCTGGTTAACATTTTACATGAGTTACAGCTCTTTTTCATAACATTTTGGTTTCCGACCGATAACCCTATTTGGATTTTTAGTAGGTAGATGTATTTCCAATTATTTGGAAATGAGTTGCTGCCCTCATTCAACTTAATTCACCTGATTTAATAACAATTTACAAGTAAACCAATGGGCATATTTTGCCATGCCCCAGCGATTCTCTTGTTACTGTATATGCATTACATTTGTACACATTTTCAGTATCAATTTACTCATATTATAGCGGTAAATCATTCTTGAAATTTATCAAAATTATATTATTTTTGTTTTATTTTATTTGAATTTTTCTACTCTGCTTTGTATCTTCGTCAAAGATATCTTGGACACTGAATTAATGGTTATCCTTCATGCTTTGTACGTCGCAGAAGAGTTTACGTAAAAAAAAATGCTAATCCCGATACATATCCGTAGGTAATGAAATGGTACGAAATACCTACAGTACGTTCAGTGTCCAAGATACTTATTAGGAGATACATATTTTGGTTAAGAAAATATTATTTTTGTTTGGTTGTACTAATGTTCATATTTGAGTTTTACTGTTGACTAACGTTTCTGAAACCGGTAAATTTTTTTTAGAAATGGCCAAAAAATCTTTCTGTAATCATTACATTTCATGCTAATTTCAATCAGCTTCCACAAATTCGATTTGATTCAAGATTTAATTGGGTTCCAATAACTTCCTAATATTATGAAGAATAAATTCAAGATTTGAGTAAGGGATTAAGCCAACTAACCAAAACTAGATATGATTCACTTGGCCCTTCTTCAGTTTATAATTGATTTCACAATGAAAATAAATTGTTATTAACATGATTTGTTATTAACATGATGACAATGTTAATTGAACAATGTTTCTGTTATTACCATGTTCAAGTCTGAATATAGTGTGTCTGACATTTGCAGAATGAGGTCCCCAGAGGGTGAATTTAGGGACGCTATCTCACACAGCGGGCTAGCATTACCAAATTCACCCTCTGAGGACCTCATTCTGCTTATGGGAGACCTGGGATCAGATTCTAGTTCCCAGTTGAAGTTGGTGATGATCACCTACATGTATTAGTCACCCCGATTATGCATTTTATCTTCTGCTGATTAGGGGATATAGAAACTCAACAGAAGGTAAAAAGTAATTAAAAATATGTCAATTTGAAACTATAGATACTTCCCAGAATATGATGCCTAAGCTGAATGAAGTCCCCAGAGAGTGAATTTGGTGATGCTAGCCTGTCATGTGGGATAGCATCACTAAATTCTCCCTCTGGGGAACTCATTCTGCAAATGTCAGACACACTAAATTCAGGCTTTACCATGTTGGCATTAATTTAATTTTAAACATCAATATTTTATATAACCCACTTTAAAGTCACTTGGCGGTTTTTGCACCAAAATACCGCGAATAATATTTGCATTTGATTTTTTCCTGGCATCGAAATAGGTTGATGAATACCTAAGCTACCTTTCTACAAGCATTATACTGGTACGTTTTAGAAAGATGCATTCAAGTCATAAACAATACAACTTCGAACACAATGTGCTGTCCCCATACAAAAATGGTGTCTTTTTGTATTCATCGGAACTTTGGAATCGGAAACGGAATGTCCGAGAAGAGTATATTGCTTTGTCTTAACATGAAACTATTTAAAAACTTCATACAGTGTTTCTCTTCTTTTAACTATGAAGTACAATACTGTAATACCCTAAATAATCGACTCCTTAACCACAGCAGAATTATGGGTAATTTTTCAGGATTTAGTCGGAAATATGGCTTGTTGCCATTCATCGGAAAGCTCTCACTGAGTCGATTATTTAGGGCATTACTGTAGATGTTTCAGAGCGATGACAGCTCTAGATTTCGATGGTCTACAGTTGCAATTTTTATGCGTGCACTGAATAAAACATTGAACCGGCTCAAATAAAACAGTCTAAAATTATAAAAAAATATAAAAAAACAAAACAAGTATTATCAGCGCTATATTGACAAATTAGTTCGGACAAATTAGTTTGGAAATCTTCTATGTAGGTATGTTTCGAGATACCTGTTTTTTGGGGTTCGAACAAACCATTTCTGTTTAAGTTCTGTTGATGAACGATAAAATGTTAAACTTGAGTCGCTGATGAACATGTATATATACATACCGAATTAAACCAAGATTTTTTCAATATGAGCAAAATTTGATGAAGGTGAAATTGTTTTTATATTTATCAATGTACTAGCTGAAACAGCCTTTTGTTCAGCATCGGAGGGCCTGCACAAAGAGGCATGCGGGCCCTGCACAAAGAGGCCTGCATCCCCTGCACAAAGAGGCCTGCGGGCCCTGTGTGTGCTTTGCGCACATTTGGACCTAAATATTCACATAGGTTCATATTCGACTTATTTGATTCTGAAATAAGCCAAGCCCATAGTGGACTTGGTGTGAGCCACAGTGAAAACACATTTGGTCAGCAAATAGGTTCATATTGATCCTAAACATTCACATTTATTTGATTCTGAAATAGGCCCATAGTGAGCTTATTTTAAGTCTAGACCATGTGCCAGTGCAATCTCATATATGCGAATCTCCCATAGGGAGCCTTGCATATATAAGAGAATGCACTGGCTTACAAGATCAAGTTAAATATTGTTAGGCCAATGCATTCTCTTATATATGCGGGGTGCCCTATGGGCGACTCACATATATAAGAGAATGCATTGGCACAGAGTTATCGCAAAAATTCAGGAATCTACAGTCATGAAAGGGTTAATGATACAAAATCTCTGTCAATAATGAATCCCCATTGTTAAAGTGCCAGTAGTGATCATGCGACATTAAAGACAAGACACTTATTTTGAGTCATACTGTATATATTATAAATATATTAAACATTTTGCAGATGATTCTGGCAGTGAGTCACCAGTGGAGTATACATCTGCCATTTCAAAGAAGTACGCTCCTATTGAAAATCAGCTCAATTACGACTCCGATAAAGATCCTGCGTGGATTCCGCTCGCTTCGGTATGTTTTATAATTATGTTGCCAAGGGTATTCCTCTGGCTTTTATAACAAAATGTTTCTGATGAATGGCAACAAGCCATATTTCCAACTAAATCCTGAAAAATTACCCATAATTCTGCTGTGATTAAGGAGTCAATTATTTAGGGCATTAATGTAGGTATGATTTGAGATACCTCTTATCAAACAATGTCAACATAATTGTGGGGTTCGAACCAGCCATGTCTGTTTAACTGCAAATATCAAGTACATTATGGCCCAGTCTATGTAAACATACACTCAGATTCATACTGATACTGAGTCTATTGCATTCCCATCAACTTTTCATTTCTGAACAGTTGTGGGCTTCCACCAAATTACGTCACACTGCACTAAATATAAATCTGAAATTAGTTGTGATTGACAGGCGTAAACATGGTCACGTGCCAGTGCCGTCATGGCCGCTTCAACCCTGTGAAGCCGATTCGGAATTAATAGTTGCAGGGTTTGTGACTTTTCGTTCGGCGGTTGTTTTACTGACAATAAAGGGAAACAGCTAGTTCCGGGATCCAAAATAATATGTACAATAACTAAGACAGATCTTCTTGATATTATAAAAAATGTCAATTTATGTGGATCTCTTGGACTCAAAACGAATTATTTTTTAGATTGGCCAGGCGATTTGTCGCCCATGTTGTCAAAAAATAACACAAATCAACGGCCACGAATCAAAAATACATGAATGTCGGGACTATCTGCTAAAACAACTACAGAACTAAACAAAAGTTAAATGTCATAACAAAACAATCTATCAGTTCCCAGTACAGTAGTACCACCGCAGCCAAAACGAGCGAAGAGCAACACAATTCTACCACCAACCCCACCGAAACCCTCCCGACCGTACACAGCCGTATTATTAGCTCCAAAGATTGGCCAGTTGTACCCTAATTACAGTTGCCTGCAATCCAAATTCCGGTGATTCTTGATTTTAAACTTTCGACCGCTCGTCAACAATCTACTTTATTTGTCGATTTGTGAATTTCTCTTCCGGTATAACATGACGTCATGGATACTATTTTAACAACATTTAGCCACACCTTCGGAATTCCACACCGAGAGCACGTGACATGTTACTAGTTTTTTTATTGGGGCACACATTTCTTGGAGCTAAGTTTTGATTGGCGGTAATTACAAGGAATCCCGGGTTTGGGAAATGAAAACTGAACGAAAGGTCGTCAGACCCACTATTTTTATATGTGGGTATGTAGTTTACTCCAGACTGATTATGGCCTACAATGAACCCCAATTTTTAAAATCTATTGACAAAGTCAAATAATTGAGATCACGTGTCTGATTGGGCAAATTGAGAGGTTAGGTAATGTGAGTTTGTTTTTTTGGCACTGTATAAAGTTGTAACTTAAGATTTTGCAGCACAGGTATCAAGTTAAATCTGCAGATAAAGAAATTGTACCATGACAAATTATTTTTTTAAATGTTCAATAAATTAAAAAAATAGTAAACTTATCTCAGCCAACATTGTTTTCTACAGGGAATCACTCCAAAAGCTACTTTGCGTTTACAACCACTAACTGTCAAATTTTCTAACGGGATATTCTTATTGTGTGGTCTTAAAAGTATTTTAGTCATAACCAATAGTATCAAAGTCCTGCCTTCTAGGCTTCCCTTGTGAGTCAAGAGGTTCATTCTATTATTAAAGATGGTCTTACTCTTCCGGGCTGCAATTACAATATTACAATTAATATAAAACCTATCATTGATATTTACCATTAACCCTTTCATGGTGGGAGCTGTGTTGGTGCAGCATTAAAGATACTGTGCCAGTGCATTCTCTTATGTATCCGAGTCTCCCATTGTGAGCCTTGCATATATAAGAGAATGCACTGGCATACAGGGTCATGGTAAATATTGTTAGGCCTATGTATTCTCTTTTATATGCGAGGCGCCCTATGGGAGACTCACATATATAAGAGAATGCATTGGCATGGAGGTTTTCAAAAAATTTCAGTAAGCTCCAGTCATGAAAGTGTTAGTGGCGATAATGCTTTATTCTTATGATTTCAAGTGAAAATTGAGAAATAGAGAGAAATTTACAAAATATATACACATATTATGTACATGTCTCCAAGGCAGTGTGGATATTTCAAGACTACGCTAAATCATAGACAAAATTGAAGATTGCATATATTATTTATCTACAGTGATGCCCTAAATAATTGACTCCTTAACCACAGCAGAATTATGGGTCATTTTTCAGGATTTAGCCGGAAATATGGCTTGTTGCCATTCATCGGAAAGCTCTCACTGAGAGCTTGCCGTTGAATGGCAACACGCCATATTTCCAACTAAATCCTGAAAATTACCCATAATTCTGCTGTGGTTAAGGAGTCGATTACTTAGGGCATTACTGTATATAGGCATAATAAAGAGGTTTATTCCTGCAAAATATCTTAATCGAAATGATATGATGTTACCATGATGCAGAGTGCTAATAGAGTTATCTCTCTCTCGCTATGCTCTGAATGGGTCTGCAGCTTCTGTTCTAAAAATAGTCTGTAAAACTGTCCCAAAAATGTGTATGTATTAAACCAGAAAAAAATGGAAATAAAATTAACATTAATTCATAGAAGTGTTTCAGGACAGGGGTCTTCGATTCATATTTATTATTTTATTCCCAGGAATCAACATAAAACTTGTTGATTTAAACAATATTTATTTGCCCCAATTAATATTACAATTATGATGAACAACATTTTGATGATGAAAACATGAGCAGATTAACCCTTTACCCAACAAACCGGCCAAAACCGGCCAAATAAAGCTTCAACAGCCTAAAATATATTCGGTCTGTCTCAATAGAACCATACAAATATGGGTATCATTGGAACCGGCTCATTGACCACATTGTGATGGTTACAGTTATGACCTGTGCCAATGCATTCTCTTATATATGCGAGTCGACCATAGGTCGCCTCGCATATATAAGAGAATGCATTGGCCTAAAAAAATCTTTTTTTAACACTTTTTACCATTTTTTCTTACATTCTTTAACAATTTTATAATTTTTAATGTGTTAAGCCAATGCATTCTCTTATATATGCGAGGCGACCTATGGTCGACTCGCATATATAAGAGAATGCATTGGCACAGGGCCCTTCTGTTGGGTAAAGGGTTAAAACTTGTTAGGAAGTGATAAACCATGTATAATAGTCTCAGCAGGTTATTGCTGAAGTTGTGAGAGAATCTTCCCTCCCTTCACATTTTGAAATAATTGTCTCAATACCTATGTATTACTATTACATTGTACCTTATGTGTTATGAGATTAAACTACTAAATCCTGAAAAGTTACCCATAATTCTGCTGTGGTTATGCAGTCGATTATTTAGGGCATTACTGTACTTCAAATGTTAATATTATTGATTAAATATTTATGTTTATTGTTTTTTGCAGGACGCTCGTCCAGATCCTGATGATTATAACAGAAAGAAGAAGACCCGACACAAATTTCCTGCAAAACCGTATGCATCACATTTTCTTCTTTCTCTTGATAAGTTGGTTTCCATGGTTACCCACAGCATTTCAATGAATGGTGCAGAAGATGTGAATGTTGGTTTTCTCAATGAGTTGATTGTCTGGGGACCTTATTCTGCAAATGACAGACACACTATTTGCAGGCTGATTGTCAACTATCATTGACATTTTAGAAACAATCCTCTGAATATTTTATTGCAAATTTAAACCCAAGTTGAATTGGAGGTTGGGGCAGGCAGGCCTTTTCTTTACTAAATGGATTCTCCCACTAGGTCATAAAAGTATACATTGGAAGGGTCTGTTATTCATATGGAGGGATGTCCAGGAAATGTGAGCAAACGACAAACAACAGAAAGTGCCGAAGGATTCATATTCATTGGTGGGAAATGTTCAGATAATAAGTTCAACAAACAGCCATATGTCATTTGTTGAACTTAATATGTGAACATTTATGAAGGGGGTAACTACTCATCATTGATGCTTTAGTATAGAAAGGGTAACAAGTAAAATATCTGTGTTCTCAGGAAATTAGATCTCAATTTTGAGATGTGGGAATTGAGCTGTACTAGAACCCCATGATATTGTGAATTGCTACCTTAGTTTTTGGTAGAGTTTTAAAAATAATTATACGTAAGGTTTAGCGATGTCGGTTCACAGGCAGGTGTTGGCGCAAGTGCGATATCTTGAATAAATATCAACTGATTTGATTCTGTTGATATGTGAGACTTGCTCAACAATGTCTTGATTGAGTTCAAGTCCGCGTACGGTAATGCTCTAAGTAATCGACTTCTTAACCCTGAGAGCTTTCCGATGAATGGCAGCAAGCCATATTTCCAACTAAATCCTGAAAAGTTACCCATAATTCTGCTGGGGTTAAGAAGTCAATTACTTAGGGCATTACTGTACTTTGGGTTGAATTATTAGTTCTTATTAGTTCATTTTACTTTAACAAATAATAACTGATTCTATTGATATTTGGTATGTGAGATTTGCTCAACAATGTCTTGGTCAAAATCGAAAACCGGCCAGGTTTGCCTCCTTTTGGCAGAGTTATGGCCCTTAATTAGTTAAATTTCATGAATTTTTATCACTATAGAACTTTCAATTGTAATAATGTTGTTTTGAAAGCTTCTCTTAGAAAACTGGCCAGGTTCGCCTACTTTGGGTTGAGTTACAGCCCTTAATTAGTTCATTTTCATGAATTTTTGTCATGATAGCATGGTAACTTG
Source organism: Siphonodentalium dalli (assembly GCA_032622095.1). Taxonomy (NCBI): domain Eukaryota; kingdom Metazoa; phylum Mollusca; class Scaphopoda; order Gadilida; family Siphonodentaliidae; genus Siphonodentalium; species Siphonodentalium dalli. The sequence goes on along the minus strand of CP136067.1, from coordinate 116,450,760 downwards.
AACAAATATCAACTGATTTTGTCGATATTCAGTTTGTGATATTGCTTAACAATGTCTTGATCTAGTTCGAAAACCAGCCAGGTTCGCCTCATTTGGGCGGAGTAATTGTCCTTAAGTGTTCATTTTCTTGAATTTTTATCACGAGAGCATGTTAACTTGTAATAATGTTATTTTGAAACCTTTTCTTCTTATTTCCACAGTATTACTACTCCAAGTATTACACCTAAGGCATTTGTGACACCTCTTCGTCTGCGAAAAACCACAGATTCATACGCTGTCATCGACCCAGTGCCTCAGGAGGAAGATAGCCAATCAAGTCAATCCTCGTCAACTTACAACGAGATAGAAGAGGTTCCACCAAAACCACCAGAAAAACCACTAATGCCACTGGAAAAACTACTAAAGCCACCGGAAAAACTTCAACTGGACGCAATTTTCGAGGTACGACAGAGGCCTGCGGCCTGCTAGAGACCTGTGTCCCCTTTGTGCGCTTCACATCGATTTATATTTTAAGACATAGCAGAACCCCTTTATGCGTTTAGTCATACTGACTGATATTTTGATTTTGATGGGAGAAAATGTTTGGGAAAATGTATACTTTTATTTGAAATATCATCGGCAGGATCTATACACAATTGTCATCCACACATTTTCAATCATCAAGTTTCAGATGATTTCAGAATGTAAATTATAATAGATACTCTCAACTATTCAGACTGCTTTGGGGAAAACACAAATTTATATAAGGAAAATGGTATACCATCGCTGGTTGTTTCTGAGGCTATTTATTAGTAATTTGCCAATTCTTATCACCGAAGTGGCTTTTTAGTGTTATTTTTTGTATCCTGAGTGATATTGTAGCCATGAAATAGTGTGGGATTTTTAGCTCAATTTGATGAGGTTAAGTTTGAGCTATTGCCATGGGTTGGTGACCGTCCGTCCATCAACAATTTCATTTGACACACCCTGCAGGCCACATCCCTCATCTGATCGTCACCAAATTTCATACGGATTTTCGTGGTGACCTCTAGAAGGAAGCCATCAATTTTTTTAAATATGGCCTCCATACTTTGGCATGCCCTACAGCCAACATTTTTCATCCAATTGATCCCAAACTTCATATGGCTCTTCAGGTTGACCTCTGGTATCACTTAAACATTTTGATTTTCCACATTCCTTATCGCTCCATTGGCTGTAATATATGGCATTTCCCCTCTCCATGTTGAGCTGAAGTGTCATTGTCACTTTAATTAATAATGAGATCTATGTTTACACTTTTTTACAGCCTGGTACATTTATTATTGAGAGAAAAGATTTAACAAATTACGAGACTTATGCCTTGTGGAGAGTGGATGGTTCAAAATTGATGCGAAAATATGAGCTTTTCCTGAAGGATGGGAAGACTTTGCACCGGAGTATGCCTACTGTAAGTTCTCATATAAATCAGAGAGAGTCAAATATGGAAATAGTATTTAGTGAGTCTAACATTTGTAGAATTAGGTCCCCAGAGGGTGAATTTAGTGTGTCTAACATTTGCAGAATGAGGTCCCCCAGAGAGTGAATTTAGTGACGCTATCCGTCACGGCAGGCTAGCATCACCAAATTCATCCTCTGGGGACCTCATTCTGCTTAAGCCTCATCTATTTGGAAAGTTTCTTTATTATCAAATTTCTATAGAAACTTCTTCACATAGATTCTATTCAATTTTTAGTTTAGTTTCTCGATATCCCCAAATTGGCAGACACATTTCATAATCGAAGTCCCAATGGGTGTACATCACAATATTCACCATTTGGGAACTTCAATCTGAGTCTTATGTCTCCCTCAGCAGATGGGGCCATGCAGAATGAGGTCCACAGAGGGTGAATTTGGTAATGCTAGCCCACTATGCTGGATAGCGTCACTAAATTCACCCTCTGGGGACCTCATTCTGCAAATGACAGGCACACTAAACTCAGGCTTGTGCCCATATTTCACATCATATAATCATGATTGCATTTTGATCAGCTAACACTGCAGATTAGATTGTGAAATCGAATGATAGCATACCTGATCAGCTAACACTGTGGATTAGATTGTGAAATCGAATGATAGCATACCTGATCAGCTAACACTGTGGATTAGATTGTGAAATCGAATGATAGCATACCTGATCAGCTAACACTGTGGATTAGATTGTGAAATCGAATGATAGCATACCTGATCAGCTAACACTGTGGATTAGATTGTGAAATCGAATGATAGCATACCTGATCAGCTAACACTGTGGATTAGATTGTGAAATCGAATGATAGCATACCTGATCAGCTAACACTGTGGATTAGATTGTGAAATCGAATGATAGCATACCTGATCAGCTAACACTGTGGATTAGATTGTGAAATCGAATGATAGCATACCTGATCAGCTAACACTGTGGATTAGATTGTGAAATCGAATGATAGCATACCTGATCAGCTAACACTGTGGATTAGATCATTCTGCTAGGGCCTAAACTGCTATGGGAGATCTAGGATCAGATTGAAGTTCCCCAGTTGAAGTTGGTGATGTTCACCCATTGTTACCTCGATTATGAATTTCATCTTCTGCAAATTAGGGGATATAGAAACTGAACAGAAGTGAACAAGTAATTAAAAACAATGCTATAGATACTTCTCAGAAGATGAGGCCTAAGCAGAATGAGGTCCCAGAGGGTGAATTTAGTTATGCTAGCCTGCTGTGCTGGCTAGCATCACTAAATTCACCCTCTGCGGACCTCATTCTTCAAATGACAGACACACTGTTTCCAGCTTGGAGAGAGTGAAGGGGAACTACGAGGCATTGAAAAAAAGAATACCATAAATATTTTGTGATGTCATATGAATCTAGAAACATTGAAATGTAAGAGAGCTGGAGAGGGATACAAGTCAGACAATCATCGCTATCGAGACCTGGAGAGGGATACAAGTCAGACAATCATCGCTATCGATTACAGATACGAGAAGTTTACCTGATTGCTTGTGTTCCGATCATTTTATTTTTAAAAGTTTCATCATTACTGAGAAAATATCAGTATATTAACCCTTTACCCAACAGAAGGGCCCTGTGCCAATGCATTCTCTTATATATGCGAGTCGACCATAGGTCGCCTCGCATATATAAGAGAATGCATTGGCTTAACACATTAAAAATTATAAAATTGTTAAAGAATGTAAGAAAATAATGGTAAAAAGTGTTAAAAAATGATTTTTTTAGGCCAATGCATTCTCTTATATATGCGAGGCGACCTATGGTCGACTCGCATATATAAGAGAATGCATTGGCACAGGGCATAACTGTAACTATCACAATGTGGTCAAGGAGCCGGTTCCAATGATATCCATATTTGTATGGTTCTATTGAGACAGACCGAAGATATTTTAGGCTGTTGAAGCTTTATTTGGCCGGTTTTGGCCGGTTTGTTGGGTAAAGGGTTAACCACCCCCCTCAAATTTGATAAATAGTTTCAATAACTGAAATTTCATACCTAAAATAAGTTGTTATGGTTCTGATTGTATAATGTCCCATCCATGCAGTGGATACATGTTGTGTAGACCAAGAGTTGATTTTTTTCCATTTTTAGTTGAAATATAAAACTGTAATGGTCATCAGTTGGAAATCAGTTCTCAAAGGGTGTTGAGTGGGAATTTGGGGGGGGGGCTATGAAGGGAGGGCAAATGAAGTTTCCCAAAGTTGGGAATTTTGGTCTTTGTGCAGTTGGAAATTGAAAGTTGGACATCGCCCAATAACGCCCGATAACAGCCAGCAAAATATACCTTAACCCTTTCATGACTGGAGCTTCCTGAAAATTTGCGAAAACCCTGCTAATGCATTCTCTTATATATGCGAGTCTCCCATGGGGAGCCTCACATATATAAGAATACATTGGCCAGTGGGCTAGCATCACCAAATTCAACCTCTGGGGACCTCATTCATTATGCATGGCCTCATCTGCTATGGGAGATTTAAGTTCCCAGATGGTGAAGATGGTGATATGCACCCATTGGGCACCTCGATTATGCATTGTGTCGTCTGCCAATTTGAGGATATAGAGAGACTAAAACCTAAAAAAAAATTCTAAAGAAGTTTCTGAAGAAACTAAAAAACTTGTTTATTTGATAAAAACATACTTTCCAGAGGAGATGAGGCCGAAGCAGAATGGGGTCCTCAGAGGGTGAATGTATGATGCAGCCCGCTGTGCGCGGTAGCTTCACTAAATTCACCCTCTGGGTACCTCATTCTACAAATGTCCAGAACCATATTTTGAGGCTTATTATTGAGTTGAGAATTTGCGGTGTTAACCGGTTTTGACTGGTTTTGATATCTCCCATTTCAGTTCAAAATCCCAGATGGTGATAGCACCAGATTGTGGAGATTGTGATGTGCACCCACAAGGCACCTCGATTATGCATTGTGTCATCTGCCAATTTTGGAATACAGAGAAATATCTCTCATTTCAGTTTACCAGCTTCCAACCATCAATGAAGGACCGTTATACTGTGATAAGAGTAAAGAAGATGTCGAATGCAAATGATGACGTGGTAGAGGTGTTTGAGGAAGATAGGCCGAAGCCACCAACGGATGGAAAGTAAGCATGCATTCTGTGTTCTCATCATGGTCAGCAACAATATGTAAAATGTGACCCGCCATATCAAATCCAGTCGTAAGTCGGGATTTTTTTACCCTGTGCCAATGCATTCTCTTATATATGCGAGTCGACCATAGTTCGCCTCATATATAAGAGAATGCATTGGCCTAACAATTTTTTACAATTTTAATAATTTTTTCTTGTATTCTTTAACAATTTTATAATTTCACCCATACAGAGCCCCAGACAAACATGAGCAGACGACACTCTTCTATATGCTTCTATATATGTGTGGGGCTCCCTGCAGGGTAATGGATGTTTTTTATTTTATGTCCTAAAAATTGTAAGAAACATTTATTTAAAAAAAATGATAAAAAATTGTTAGGCCAATGCATTCTCTTATATATGCGAGGCGACCTATGGTTGACTCGCATATATAAGAGAATGCATTGGCACAGGGTAAACAAATCTGGAAATCTATCGGATATCCGCTGGGATGGAATCACTCTATTACAATGAAATCCCAAAAAATTGGTATTGATATGAAAAGGGATTATCTCGAGTCGAGTGTTTTGCAAAATAGTCCCTGCTGCGAATGAATTATTTCATGTAACCAGTTCGATCAAGTGATTATTCTGTTTATTATATTCTATTATAACCATGTGATTTAACAGAAATCCGAATAATACCACCATTATACTCATGACGCACACATTTCGATAGTACGTATGAATACATAATGCACTAGTAGAGTGGCATAATTCACTAGTTATCATTAATAAGATGAAATCAAGGTAAATCACAGGTAGGAATGTAATAAATATATGTATATATTTACATACTAAGTGTGATTATCACTAAATCCAGCATTCTGATTGGTCGGTGCCCACGTGGCTAGTTGCAGTTATTTCTCGGTGAACGCGCAACAGCTCATAACACCAGGCTCATAATTACATCGACGCATCATAGGTTTGGGAAAGACGAACGCATAATGTTTAGGACGCATTTGGACTCGCGCAGGATTGACTTAATAAATCATCGGGTTTCAGTATAAAGAGAAATTATTCCTTTTGCCAAGGGTGCTATGGTATATTTTGGGCTGGTTTTGTCACGATACACTTTTCGATTTAAATACATTTACAAAAGTGGCTTTTTCGCTAAATGTATATAAATATAAGGATTAACTGTCATCTGGACTGTATTTATGGAGATGTAACCGTGAGGTAAGTGGTCATAACTTGTGTAAAACCTGTTATGACCACTTACCTCACGGTTACATCTCCATAAAAACAGTCCACATGACAGTTAATCCTTATATATAACTATATATAATTGAAATCACCTTTTTGTCGCACAACCAATCTCCTACTAACACAAGAGCTTAGCCATATGAGATTTACGTCAAATAAGCTTTCTAATAGCGTATAATTCTGACCCCATCTTAAACTTAGACCGTGTCTGTCCTTTTCAATTCTCTGACTGGGAAGTATGCAATATGACATGAGATCCGTGTGTTAGTATATTCTCCCGTTCTCAATGAACCAAATGGAGTGAGACTCCCCCTACCGATAGGCCTATTCCACAAAACATGCCTGTTGCCATAATCCCAGAAGAGATTACTGCCCTGGCTATTTTGTTTGAATAATCTATTATACCCAATAGTTTAAAAATGTGCACGCAAAAAAAAATTCTTGTGTTATTGCGTGTGAACTGCAGCAATATTTTCATAGTAGGCTTGACTATTTTGATTTGTTTACATGGCAACGTAATTAAAATTTGTGCTCACAAAATTTGTGCATCACACTATTTTCTAATAATCTCTGTGTTGCCTCTTTAAATTGTGATCAAAAGTAACGTTCTGTAAAATTAGAACAATATGATATCCACCTGCATAATTTCTATGAAAAGTTTCCTTTTTAGGAGACAATTTTTCGACATTATACACACACACTGCAAAATGATATAATTTAGGTCTACAGTAAACAATATACATTTTAATTCTACCAGCAGCTAGAGGGGTCCCCTTTCCCTAAAGCCCAAAGCCGCCACCACACGCCGTCTCTGCCAGCCATATTATCTCTAGCATGAAAACATGATAAAATCTCGGCCGCCATTATTATCAGAACACCCCTATCAATGTGGAATAGACTATTAATAGTCCTTCCGTGTATTTTCCCCATAATCGAACAGCCAAAGGGCATGTGTGGTCTGGGATTCTACCGGTTCACTACAAATACTAAAACAAACGGGAGTCCAAAACCAGGGATTACGAAAATTTCGGAAATGAATATATGCTGAATGATAGTGGCTGAGCCGCCATATTTAGTTAGCCAAGAACACCTTGACTGAGCGGTTTTAGCTAGCTAGCAAGCTACGATATTGGTTGAGCCAGCCGTGAAAACTATTTGTCGTGGCTTCGGGGTCTACATTTCTCCCAGCAGCTAGAGGGGTCTCATTGATAAGTTCTTTTTTATGAGTATTTAGTACAGCCAAGTCAGTTACAGTAATGCCCTAATTAATCGACTCCATAACCACAGCAGAATTATGGGTAACTTTTCAAGATTTAATCGGAAATATGGCTTGCTGCCATTCATCGGAAAGCTCTCGGGGAGAGCTTTCCGATGAATTTCAACAAGCCATATTTCCGACTAAATCCTGAAAAGTTACCCATAATTCTGCTGTTGTTATGGAGTCGATTACTTAGGGCATTCCTGTAACTGTCTTAGAATCTAACTTTTGACAGACGAAGGCCCAATGCCGAGAGCTTTGAAATTGAAAGAGTGTTTTCATGATGATAATTTTAAATGTGAATAATTTAAACTCTAATTATACGATTGATTGCAGGCTGGAGAGTGAGTATGAAGGCTGCCCCATGGTGGATGAGTTCAATGTTTACCTACAGATCTTGCTCAGTCAAGCTTTAGAGCCAGGATTTTTAGTTGCTATTAGAGATGAACAAGGTGATCTATCTGTCTGTTTTTGGTATTTAACCTTTCATGATGGGAGCTGCGCTGATGCAGCATTATAGACCCTGTGCCAGTGCATTCTCTTATATATGCGAGTCTCCCATAGGGAGCCTCGCATATATAAGAGATAGCACTGTCTTACAAGGTCGAGATAAATATTGTTAGGCCAAGAGAATGCATTGGCACAGGGTTTTCGCAAAATTTCAGGAAGCTCCAGTCATGGAAGGGATAACATTTATATTAACCCTTTCATGACGGAGCCACGCTGGTGCAGCATTAAAGATTATGTGCCAGTGCAAGTCTCCATAGTGACCCTCGCATACATAATAGAATGCACTTGCTTACAAGGTCAAGGTAAATAGTGTTAGTCCAGTGTAATCTCTTATATATGCGAGGCTCCCTATGGGAACATGCATTGGCACAGGGTTTTCGCAAAATTTCTGGAAGCTCCAGTCATGAAAGGGTTATTATTATATTACCCTTTATATGTACTAAATACTCATTGATGAGTAGTTATCCCATAGGAAATATTCAGATACTAAGTTCAACAAACAACCATAGGTCATTTGTTGAATTTATTATCTTAACATTTCCAACCTATGAATCAAGTTCCTTTTGCACTTCCTATTGTCTGTCATCTGCTCATATTTTCTGAACATCTCTCCGATTAATAATAGACCCTTCTGATTTATACTTTTATGACTGAGTGGGAGAATCAATTTAGTTAAAGTGGGTAAGCAAACATATAATCAATGTGAATGAAATATGTAAGCCTTGAAATAGTGTGCCTGTCATTTGCAGAATGATGTCCCCAGAGGGTGAATTTAGTTATGCTACCCCGCATAGCGGGCTAGCATCACTAAATTCACCCCCCGGCGACCTCATTATGCAAATGACAGACACACTATTTCAAGGCTTGGAAATAGGCCTGGATAAAATGTCTTAACCCTTCCATGACGGAGGCTTCCCGAGATTTTGTGAAAACCCTGTGCCAATGCATTCTCTTATATATGCGAGTGTCCCATAGGGAGCCTCGCATATATAAGAGAATGCATTGGCATAACAATATTTAGCTTTTAAGCCAGTGCGTTCTCTTATATTATGTGAGGCTCCCTATGGGAGACTTGCGTATATAAGAAAATGCACTGGCACAAGATCTTTATGAAAGGGTTAAACCTTTGAACTTGTATCAATCAGTCAAAGCTGGATGAAATACACTGCTGCCTTGACTGTATAAATAGTAGGATTAAAGTTTAGCAAGGGAAGCCTAACTGTCTTAGTATAGCGTTTGGCGAGTTGAGTTCTCGTAAGTTAATTGCTTGTTAAGTATGATAACTTAGGTAATAAGTATTTGGTATACTTCACTATGTTTATAGTTTAGAGGGTTTACTGATTTCGCTTGGGTTAAGCTCTTCACCTTCTCTTGCTAAACTTTAATCTTGTAACTAATCACCCCAACTACTTACTATATGACTACACACATTACACCCGCATAATCATCCAACGATTTATGGCTCACCACAGACACAATAGTCGAACAATCCGACACAGGTGAACCAAACTCGAACAAGGATAATAGGAACGCAAAACGAAGGCGTGTCCTATCACATTCCGCCAAAAAAACATGATAAACCTCCACACGTGAAAACCAATATCGCCCTAGACAAAATTCCTTTATACAAGGCCACGACCCACCACCTATCTTTTTAAACTCTTACAACAAGAATCCAACAACACATTAGGGATATATCAAATGCTCACTAAAGCTAGTCAGTAAACACAACTACCACTCACATCATGTCACATATCCGATGATAATCTACTTAGTTATTTTTGAGCTAAAAAAATGAAATATCATTGATTGTTCAGGGTTGTTAGTGAATTTTCTGCAACATCACCAAGCCTTGAAATAGTGTGTCTGTCATTTGCAGAATGAGGTCCCCAGAGGGTGAATTTAGTGATGCTACCCCGCATAGCGGGCTAGCATCACCAAATTCACCCTCTGGGGACCTCATTCTGCTTACAACTCAGCAGAATGAGGTTCCCAGTGGGTGAATTTGGTGATGCTAACCCGCTATGCGGGGTAGCATCACTAAATTCTCCCTCTGGGGACCTCATTCTGCAAATGACAGACACACTATTTCAAGGCTTGATCACAATCACATGGTTCAATTACTTCATTTCAAATTCCACCCTGCATTTATAAACTGTAGGTGAATTTGTATTATTCGGATGTAATTTTCTTTATGTCTTATCTACAGAGGATTACTACTTGGAACCAATGAAGAAAATTGATCGGCTGATTAAAGAGAAACTACGGATTATTAACGTCGAAGTCAAATGGTTAACCAAATTCAGGGTAAATTACTTCTTGAAGGCCCACTATAGATACTTCCCAGAAGATGAGGCCTAAACAGAATGAGGTCACCAGAGGGTAAATTTCGTATGCTAGCCCGCTGTGCAGGATAGCATCACTAAATTCAACCTCTGGGGACCTCATTCTGCTAATGACAGACACACTATTTGCAGGCTTGTTTTCTATATTATTTTGCCATTGTTTTATATTGGTTAATTACATTAAGTGGAAGCGAACGCTGAGTCTATGAATTTTGCAATGGCAACTCGCAATACCCAGCGACATTACTACAGAGTTCATTTTTTTCACTGAAAAGTGAGATGTAATTAAATGAAATAATCTAATATATAGAGAATACCTACAGTTTTTTGTTTGAATACCTGAACCATCTCATTCGTGTATGGAAAGAAATATCAAATTTTCACGAGCGGATCAAATTTGATATTTCTTTCAGACACGAATGAGATGGTTCAGGTATTCAAACAAAAAACTGTAGGTATTCTTTTTATTATAGCGTCTTATTAATGCTCAAAGTTGCTAATTTATGCAGCATTGTCACTTTTAATGGTACAACAAATTGAACAATACTCTTAAAGAAAAAACTGGTAACTGGTAACTAAAGCTACAGTGAAATAATGAAAGCTATAGTGAAATAACGAAAGCTACAGTGAAATAACGAAAGCTACAGTGACATAACGAAAGCTACAATGACATAACGAAAGCTACAGTGACATAACGAAAGCTACAATGACATAACAAAAGCTACAGTGACATAACGAAAGCTACAATGACATAATGAAAGCTACAGTGACATAACGAAAGCTACAATGACATAATGAAAGCTACAGTGAAATAACGAAAGCTACAGTGAAATAATGAAATTGTATTTCACCGTGGCTTTAAGAGATACATATGACGATCTATCCTTAAGTAATTTTCCGCTATTTTATAGGCAAGTATATAATAAAATTATATAGTTTGTAGGCATAGTGCCAAATCTTAAACTGTTTATATATTGCAATTTATATGTTTGTAATTCGACACATTGTCTTTAAATTGTGTAATTACATCAGAAAACCAAGATTATTCCTTAATTACTTGTGATTGTTGGAGAGAAATATCCATTTTTACTTTGAAAAAAAACCTCTAATTTCCTTCAGTATCAGGACAAGTTTTGTGACACATAATTCATAATGAATAATTTCCCCATCCTGTCTCATAAAATAAATATTTTTCTTGCATATATCATATTAATATTGAAAGGCTTTTAAATATTCCAAAGATAGTAAAAGAATTAATAAAATGTGGAATTTAGCAGTAAATTATTGCAAATGTAAATTTTCAGAAAAGTCTTGAAGCTCGACCGCAGCTCAGAGAGGTCGATAGATTCAACCTGAAGCAATCCTGCCAGGTAATTTATTTGTATTTTAACCCTTTCATGATGCGAGCCGCGCTGGTGCAGCATTAAAGATCCTGTGCCAATGCATTATCTTATATATTACAAGTCTCCCATAGGGAGCCTTGCATAAATAAGAGAATGCGCAGGCTTACAAGTTCAAGTTAAATTTTGTTAGGCTAATGTATTCTCTTATATATACGAGGCTCCCTATGAGAGACTCGCATATATAAGATAATTCACTGGCTTACAAGCTCAAGTTAAATGCCAATGTATTCTCTTATTTATGCGAGGCTCCCTATGGGAGAATCGTATATATAAGTCGAATGCATCGACATATGAGGCTCCCCCCCCCCCCCCCATGGAAGGGTTAAATGGACTCTAGGCCTTCAAGGTGGGTTCATGTGAAATAACATAAATTTTATCAAAGTTTGTAAAAAACAGCTATGTATAAATAGACCTACTTTGTTCTTATTGTCCCCCGAAAAAAATAATTTGGGGGACTATTAAAATAGCCGGTGTCCGTCCGTCCATCTGTGCGTGCGTGCGTGCGTCCGGAAATGGTTTCCGGATGATAACTTCAGTTTCGGTTATTAGACCAAAAGCAAATTTCATAGGTGAGTTTATCAGACCAAAATAAAGGTCCAGTTCGAATATGGGTTTGCTCCGCCCATTTTTGCGAGAGTTATGGCCCTTTTTTTACTTGGAAAACCCCGAAAGTTGGTTTCCGGATGATAACTTTAGTAGAGTTAATCGGATTCAAACCATATATTACTTTCTCCCAGCAAAACACAGGTTAAGTTCGAACTTGGGTTCTGCCCGACCATTTTTGGCAGAGTTATGCCCCTTTTTCGACATAGAAAATTCAATTTTCCTTTTTTTTGGTTTCCGGATGATAACTTGACTTTGGATTTTGTTTATATGCAAAACCCGTTTTTTTTGTGGATTACTTATATCAAAATACAGCTCAAGTTCAAATTTCGGTTTAATCCGATAATTTTTGCGAGAGTTATGGCCCTTTTTTGTCCGCCGACCGGACATATAAAACCCCAAAAGTTGGTGTCCGGATGATAACTTTAGTAGGGTTAATCAGATTTAAATCAAATATGGTATGTCTCTTTCTCCCAGCAAAACACAGGTCAAGTTCGAATTCGGGTTCCGCCGCCAATTTTCACCAGAGTTATGTCCCTTTTTGACTTAGAATTTTTGCCAATTTGAGGTTTCCGGATGAAAACTTTAGTAAATGTGTACTGAATGAAATTAAATTTGGTGTATGTAGGTTTACTAGCACAAAAGACAGAAGTTTGACGAATTTGAGTTTGAACCGATGATTTTGCTCAGAGTTATGGGCTTTTCGACTTAGAAAATTCAATTTTTCTTGTAATTTTCTTCATTTTGTGTCAATTTGAGGTTATATTTTGACTTTAAGAGTTTATTTAAGATTTGGTTATTTGTATGCATGACAGTAATGAGACAATGCACAAGTGTCTTATCCATATAGTATACTTCTACAAAGCCTCCGCTCCAAATGAAGCCACCGGTTCGGGGGCCACTGTGGCCGAGCGGCCTTTTATTATACGCCCTTTTGAAAAAAAGGCCGTATTATAGTATTGGTCTGTCCGTCCGTCCGGGCGGGCGTCCGGGCGGGCGGGCGTCCGTCCGTTAACCTGTTGTCCGGATGATAACTTTAGTTAGAGTGAACCAAATTTAATAAAATTTGGTATGTGGGTTTATTAGCCGAAAAGTAAGTTCAAGTTCGAATTTGGGTTCCGCCCGCCAATTTTCACCGGAGTTATGCCCCTTATTTGACGTTTTTTGACTTAGAAAATCCTTGAAATTTGTTGTCCGGATGATAACTTTAGTATAGTTTATCGGAATGAATCCAAATTTGGTATATTACTTTCTCCCACCAAAACACAGGTCAAGTTCGAACTTGGGTTCTGTCCGACCATTTTTGGCAGAGTTATGCCCCTTTTTCGACTCAGAAAATTCAGTTTTTCTTATGTTTTTTTGTTTCCGGATGATAACTCGATTTTGGAATGTTTATACGCAAAACCCTTTTTTTTGTGGATTACATATATCGAAATACAGCTCAAGTCCGAATTTCGTTTTAATCCGATAATTTTTGCGAGAGTTATGGCCCCTTTTTTGACGTAATTTTACTTAGAAAATCCCTGAAATTTGTTGTCCGGATGATAACTTTAGTTAGAGTGAACCGATTTCAATCAAATTTGGTATGTGGGTTTATTAGGATAAAAGACAGCTCAAGTTCGAATTTGGGTTCCGTCCGCCAATTTTCACCGGAGTTATGCCCCTTATTTGACGTAATTTGACTTAGAAAATCCCTGAAATTTGTTGTCCGGGTGATAACTTTACTAGAGATTATCGGATTCAATGATAATTTGGTATATTAGTTTCCCCCACCAAAACACAGGTCAAGTTCAAATTTGAGTTCCGTCCGCCAATTTTTACCAGAGTTATGCCCCTTTTTTACCAGTTTCCGCCGACCCAAGAGAGGGCGTATATTGCACGCCCAGCGTAGCTCTTGTTTTTATATTAATAACTCTGCAATTATGATATTTTGCATATCAAAACCATTGTTATGTAAACAGTGGAATTATCAATAAATTAGTCCAATAAGATAACAAATGTAATCAAAACTTGACATTAACCCTTTCAGTGCCAAGTCCGATTTTTGTATCAACCCATATTTCCTTGATCATTTTTCAAATTTATTGATTATAATAATGTGATACATTGATGGAAAGAACTCTGGTTAAACATGGGACAAGGTCAAAGCATTGAAAAATATTCTGAAAATCATATTCAGACTACAATATTTGAACTCACTACACTATTAGCAATGTTGTTGAAAATAACTAACATTTTTGTTCACATAACAATTGTTTTAACATGCATTTTTAGCTCAACTTACTTTGTGTGTCTGTATGTCTGTGTGTCCGTCAACAATTTCCTTTTGCGCGGGCTACAGGTCATACCTTTGGTCTGATCTTTATGAAATATGTCATGAATGTTGACATTGACATGTAGATGGGAACGAGTCATTTTGGGGTCATTCGGCTAAAAAACATGGCCACTGGTGGCCATCTTGGATTTCAAAATTAAATCCATTGGCGTGGGCTACAGGTCATACTGTTCGTCTGATCATCATGAAATTGTCATGGATGTTAATATTGACATGTAGATGGGAACGAGTCATTTTGAGGTCGTTCGGCCAAAAAACATTGCCGCCAGCAGCATCTTGGATTTTACTCTTTGCATGACTAAATCCTTTGGCGCGGACTACAGGTCGTAGCTTTGGTCGGATCTTCATGAAATTTTTCATGGATGTTAATATTGACATGTAGATGGGAATGAGTCATTTTGGTATCGTTCGGCCAAAAAACATGGCCGCCAGCAGCCATCTTGGATTTTACTCTTTGCATGACTAAATCCTTTGGCACGGGCTACAAGTCCGATATTTAGTCCGATCATCATGAGATTTGATGTTAACAATGACATGTAGATGGGAAACGAGTCATTTTGAGGTCATTCAGCCAAAAAACATGGCAGCCATCTTGTATTTTACTCTTTACATGACTAAATCCTTTCACACAGGCTACAGGTTGTATCTTTTGTCGGATCATCATGAAATTTGTGATGGATGTTAACAATGACATGTAAATGGGAACGAGTCTTTTTGGGGTCATTAGGCAAAAAAACATGGCTGCCAGTGGCCATCTTGGATTTTACTCTTTGCATAACTAGACCTTTCAACTTTCCACATTCCTAATCACTCCATTGACTGTAACACATGAAATTATTCCCTTTCCAAGTTGAGCTACAGTGTCGTTTTTTCTTTATTGGAAAACAATCAATAATGAATATAAGAACCAGGTTTATTTATTTCTCCATGTTCTTAATGTTTTTACAGACTTTGATGTTTTTTGCACATTTACCCACTCCAAGTGCCTTTATGTCCCTTTTATAATATTTGGTTTTAATATTTTTGATATCTCATTATATCAAGATAAAAGTTTTGTATTAATTTTGCAGAAATGCTGTCAATCAAACTAGGCCCATATCTTGAATTAAAAATATGGCTTTTATGTAAATGATATTAGCCTTATGTTTTCCCTATTTATAGGCATGCGAGCATGCAAGCCAACCTGCTATCAAGGCTATCAATCTGTATGGACAGCCTTATGATACGGCTTCACTACAAGAGTTTCGAGTTTACGCTGGTGATGGTGGCCTTGCTACGGTGAGTTGCTGTTCATGTCAATATTATCTTCTGGTGTTATTCAGATTGTCACACAATTCACCTGATAGACAGTGAGCAATATGAGAGATACAGTAATGTCCTAAATAATTGAATCCTTAACCCTTAAGAAGTCGATTATTTAGGCATTACTGTACAGCCCAGTATAGCCTAGCATTTTGATGCATAATCACCAAATCGGTTCTCTCTGTTGCCAATTTGAACAACTTAATTAAGAAGTTATCAGGCATCACCAGGCATGAGAATATAGTGTTGTACATTTGCAAAATGAGGTCCCCAGAAGGTGAATTTAGTGATTCTACCCCTCATGGTTGGCTAGCATCACTAAATTCACCTTCTGGGGACCTCATTCCGCTTAGGCCTTCTCTTTTGTGAAGTATCTATAGTCTCAAATTAATATTGTTTTTAGTTACTTTTACCCTTCTGGGAAGTTTCTATATCCCCTAATTTGCAGAAGATGAAATGCATAATCGAGGTGTCTAATAGGTCAACATCACCAACTTCAACTGGGGAACCTCATCTCCTGTGGAAAGTATCTTTATTAGTTTTTTAATTTCTTTACAAAGTTTCATTTTCTTTTTTAGTTTAGTTTCTCTGTAGCCCCAAAATTGGCAAATGACACAAAGCATGATTAAGGTTCCCAATGGGAGTACATTACAATATTCATCATCGGGGACTTAAATCTGTACCTAGGTCTCCCATAGCAGATGATGGCATGCAGATCAAGGTCCCCAGAGGGTGAATTTAGTGATGCTTGCCCACTTTGCGGGATAGCATCACTAAATTCACCCTCTGGGGACCTCATTCTGCAATGTCCAGCACCATATTCTCAGGCCTGGTCATCAGATAGTTGAAATTTTGTGGGAAACTAAAATGTGAACTGTTTTGTACTTACAGTAATGGCCTAAATAATCGATTCCTTCACCACAGCAGAATTATGGGTAATTTTTCAGGATTTAGTCGGAAATATGGCTTGTTGCCATTCATCGGAAAGCTCTCACTTAAAGCTTTCCGATGAATGGCAACAAGCCATATTTCCGACTAAATCCTGAAAAATTACCCATAATTATGCTGTGATGAAGGAGTCGATTATTTAGGGCATTACTATAACTCCATTTGTAAACTTCAATTACAAATACATATACTTGTAAAATATTTTGTGAGAATATCAAAAATCAGTATAATAATTTTGGTATTGATGGTCTTGGGGGGGGGGGGGGGGATACTTAAAGATTACTGAGAAGTGGCATCGGATTTTTTAAAAGATGACCATGAGCATCCTTGAAAAATGTTGAGAAATATCCTGGAAAGGCATTGAATTCATTAATAGTTTTGACCTGTTAAACCTCATTTGTTTTGTTAACCACATAGTTTCACATTTATTTTCAGGAGTTCATGATTGGCAAGACTGCTGCCCAGTTCGCTTCTGCATATCACAATTTATTTCATTTTAAATATCATCTCCACAATCGGTGCAAAGCTAAAGTAAGTTCAGGAATATCATGAATGGATGCACATCAATGTTTGTTTGTCAGAAGTCAAACCTTGATTGATCACCAATTAAAAAAATTTAATTACTTTTGAATTTGTCACATTTCAAAGCTAGTTAGAAGCTACTTGTCAAAATTAAAATAGGTTTATAAATACTAAACTAAAGTCGTAGTTTATTGTAAACTTTATTATGTATTTGCTAGTGTCCCTCTAAATGTTGTTTATTTTTCATTATTTTTTTATTGAGAACAAATAATAACAAAAGAGAAAAAGACCAAATACATGCATGCATTCAGGGATTTGGGAGGGGGGGGGGGGGTTCTCAAAATTGTCGACAGTTGGATATTTCATACCTGACACAACATTAGTTGGAAATTTCACACCAACAACATGGCTACTCAAAAACTGCTAGTTAATTTAAGAAAACACAAATATTTCCTACATTTGGTCAACATTGTCATTGGAATTGTCATCAGTTGGAAATTTTCCAACCTAAGTGGGTGTGTAAATCGAAAATATTTAAAGGTACATATTGTGTTGGGACAATTTTAGCAAACACCGTTCAACTTAACACCAAGAAGAAGCAGTTACACTGGGTACTATCTTGATATAACTTTGTCCAAAAATGGGCTTTCTTTGGCTATAACAATGGTAATAAAAAACAGTAAACTATTTTTAAATGTTGGTTCATGATGGCAAGAAAATCTGTTTGGCCAATTTTTTATCTATAAATTCCTACATTTTTCAGGTCATCGCTGTGAAAACTGGTAACCCTGGTGTAGAGAATGCCTCAGTGTTAGATCAGTGTCTTAGTGATAGGGCCTGGGTTCTAAAGGTTAGTGTCAGTATGTTCCGTCAAAACATGTCACCTATATCTGACTTATGAATTATCTCCCTTCAAGCCTTCAAATAGTGTGTCTGTCATTTGCAGAATGAGGTTCCCAGAGGGTGAATTTAGTGACGCTATCCCGCAGTGGGCTAGCATCACCAAATTCATGCTCTGGGAGTGGGGATCTCATTCTGCTTGAACCACAACTGCTATGGGAAACCTAGGATCAGATTGAAGTTCCCCAGTTGAAGTTGATGGTCACCCATTAGTCACCTCAATTATGCATTTTATCTTCTGCAAATTAGGGATATAGAAACTGAACCGAAGGGGAAAAATTAACTAAAACAATGTTAATTCGAGACTGTAGATATGTTCCAGAAGATGAGGCCTAAGCAGAATGAGGTCCCCGAGGGTGAATTTGGTGATGCTAGCCCACTACGTGGGGTAGCATCACTAAATTCACCCTATGGGGACCTCATTCTGCAAATGACAGGCACACTATTTCAAGGCTTGTCTCCATTTGACCCTTTCATGATGGGAACTTCCTGAAAATTTCCGAAAACCAAATGCCAATGCATTATGTTATATACAGTAATGCCCTAAATAATCAACTCCTTAACAGACCTGTTACTTCTCCCGGATTCAAAGTTTAAGAACTCGTGGTCTCGTTAAATGGTATGAAGCAATTGAAAAGAAACATGTTCTAGATTTTAAACTTTACAAGTACGTTCCTGAATTGTACTTTTTAACATGACAGTTGAAATCTCGTGAGATCTAAATGAAACTGAAAGTAGTTTATGGTTGTTGATACGTGGCCTACAATGTTTTCTCTATAAATGAGACAATAAAATGTATAACTGCATAGTAACTGTTTTCCTGAAGAATACTTTGTTAATTTGTTATCAAACTTGCATGTTTCTGCGTGATAGATGATTAATTTTTTTCTTTATTGAAATTACAAAAATGCAAAAGGAGTTCAATTATTTAAAATCTCTCGGTTGGTGACCCCAATCTCACGGAAAATCGTGACCAATCTCCTGGAAAATATTTTTTGAGGGTAACAGGTCTGCTCCTTAACCACAGTAGAATTATGGGTAATTTTTCAGGATTTAGTCGGAAATATGGCTTGTTGCCATTCATCGGAAAACTCTCAGTGAGGGCATTACTGTATGTGAGTATCCCATAGGGTATCCTTGCATATAGAAGAGAATACATTGGCCTAACAATATTTACCTTGACCTTGTAAGTCAATGCAATCTGTTAAATATGCGAAACTCACATATATAATAGAATGCACTGGCACAGGATCATTAATGCTGCACCAGCATGGGTTAAGCAGACTACAAAATCAAAAAGACTTTGTCACATAATGAGAAAAACATGATGATTCATCCCTTACTCAAATTTTATATTAGAATCAATAAACGCCGCCATATTGTGGCTAACGTTGGTTACTTTTTGTGGCCTTCCACTGCATATCACAATTTGAAAGCTGAATGCCGGTGAAATTATTCAGTCTCTTATTAGCTCACCTGAGACGAAGTCTCCGGTGGAGCTATAGTCATCACTCCTCGTCCGTCGTCCGTCCATCCGTCCGTCCATCCGTCCTTCCGTCCATCCGTCCATCCGTCCGTCAACAATTCTTTGAACATCTTCTTCTAAAGTTCCATTGGACCGAATTGGTTCATATTTGGTGTGGATGTTCCCTAGGTGACTCTCATTCAGATTTGTTCAAATGAGGTCACTGGGTCAAATAGTTGCGAAAGCAGGGCCACAACTCTATTCCTTCATAGTAATTCTTATAACGACTTCTTTTCCAGAACCATAAGGCCTAATGGGTTCATATTTGGTGTGGATGTTCCCTAGGTGACTCACATCCAGATTTGTTCAAATGAGGTCACCAGGTTGATTAGTTGAGAAACCAGGGCCATAACTCTTTCCCTCCATAGTAATTCTTTTAAACATCTTCTTCTCGAATACCATCAGGCCAAATGGGTTCATATTTGGTATGAAGGATCATTGGTTGACTGGGGTTCAGATTTGTTCAAATGAGGTCACTGGGTCAAATGTGGGTGGGGCCAGGGACATAACTCAGAAAAAAAAAATTCAGATTAAACTCTTTAACCAAAAAAGAAAAGAATAGAAAAGAAATGATATATTAAAAAATAAAAGAATATTTAAAAAAACTGTGGAATTGTTTTTTTTTATTAGAATATTTATAAAAAAAAAAAAAAAAGTGTATTTAACTCCATGGTCAATTTAATATATATATATATTGTTTAACATTTTTTGATAATTGAAAAACTAATGCCATTACATTTATGTAGGTTGTGGCCCCTGGCCCTTCATTCAAGTGCACTGCTTCTGCCACCCTGGCCTGGTCTCAAAAATAAAATTTACTCAAATTCTTGACAGAATCATTAATAAGAAGCATTTACTTTGGCTGTAACTGTATATATGCTGGGTATGCTGACACAATCATGTCAATCTTGATATGTTTATAAACATTCCTGCAGATTTGCTAGATGTCATTAATTCCCAATCTCTCATGTATTGTTCATATCAGGACTAATGTCATTTGCAGAATGAGGTCCCCAGAGGGTGAATTTAGTGATGCTATCCCACACAGCGGCCTAGCATCACCAAATTCACCCTCTGGAGACCTCATTCTGCTTAGGCCTCATCTTCTGGGAAGTATCTATAGTATCAAATTAACATTGTTGTTAGTTACATTTCCCTTCTAGGAAGTTTCTATATCCCCTAATTTGCAGAAGATAAATTCCTAATTGAGGTGCCCAATGGGTGAACATCACCAACTTCAACTGGGGAACTTCAATCTTATCCTAGGTCTGCCATAGCAGTTGGGGGCCCTAGCAGAATGAGGTCCCCAGAGGGTGAATTTAGTGATGCTAGCCCGCTGTGCGGGATAGCATCACTAAATTCACCCTCTGGGGACCTCATTCTGCAAATGACAGACACACTTTCACACTATTTCAAGGCTTGATTGTATAATACATTGTGTTGCTTGAGGCCAGGCATGCACAATGTAGGAACATACACGCTTTGTGTGATGCTATCCCACACAGCGGGCTAGCATAACCAAATTCACCTTCTGGAGACCTCATTCTGCTTAGGCCTCATCTTCTGGGAAGTATCTACAGTATCAAATTTACATTGTTGTTAGTTAAATTTCCCTTCTAGGAAGTTTCTATATCCCCTAACTTGCAGAAGATAAAATTCATAAATGAGGTGCCCAATGGGTGAATATCACCAACTTCAACTGGGGAACTTAAATCTTATCCTTATCAGATTTGTGAAAATGGGATCACAAAGTCAAATAAGGGCAGAGCCAGAGACTTAACTATTTCACTGCATAGTAATTCTTAAAATATGTTTTGCAAGAACTATTTGGCTTATATAGAATGGAATGTTCTTCCTTGACTGCAATTCAGATTTGTTTTTAAATGGGGGGTGATCAGTAGTGTACAGTTGGCAATTTCAAGGTGGATTTTCACCAATCTACATACTTAGTCTCTCTAGCCACATATCCTGTTTAAATCTACTTCTTTTAAAGTGATTATGAAAAGTGCTGACTGTTTTGGTCTCCAGAGTCCCAGTCTTATCAGTCTTTGCAGTCTGGTGAGCGACCCCACAGTCATTGACTGTCTTGTTAACTACACTGTCCATACAGTGGAAGTGGTAGCCCAGTGGTTATAATGTTGTACTTGTGATGGTGTCAATGCACCGCATGAGTTCGTGCCCCGCCGGTGGACTATCGTCTCCGCAATAGTGGCTTGGCCGGATTAAGCGGTGAGTGTGCTATATATAGCCACACACTGTTTCAAATCACCCGCCAGGTTGTGACCCTTGGGCAAGGTCACTTGTACTGTGCTAGCTTCGTCATACCTAGACGAGTAATAGGGACCTGGTTGTTGGGTATGTGTAAGCTGCTCTTGTGAAACTCCTAGAAGACTCAGCATTACTCAACAGCTGGGGTAATAATGTGAAGCACTAATGACCCTCACGGTGATAGGCGCTATATAGGTACCATTATTATTATATACCCTGCCTTCACATATACAAGTGAAGGGTAGTGAAAGTGTGAAGGGTAGTGAAAGTGAGGGCCATATTGGATTGACTGGTATCTGTCTGTATGTCCACCTGACTGCTATTTGTTATATTTCATCAATAAAATTTGTTATGAAGATTGCCATTGACAAGAACTTTAAATAAATTGTTCAATGATATTCCTTCCTTTTCCTCTTTTAGAGTTACCCCTCTTGTTATGAAGTGTTTGTTGAAGGTATAATGGTAAAATGTTACTGTATATAGATTCTATAGATTGAAGATTGTGTACAATAAAAATGTCAAAATATCCTTGAACTTGTGTGATTTTTGTGAAAAAAATTCAAATGAAAAACCTTGAGATTTTATCATAATTTTATCAATTGTATCAATTTTATTTGCAGATATTTGAAGATTTACAGAAATTAATGGACAAAGGTTGATGGTTGTTTGAAGGTTGTAAAAGTGTCATAATGTTTGTATACGAGTGATATATCATTATTTATATTTATGAGAGCGTCCAGTCAATATGGATTTTCGTTGTTATAATTTGTTATATATTACTGAATTTTATGTTGAAATTTTTTTCATTTCACATCATGCATGCTTATCAATTTATAGCTAGAACTAGAAGGGACAAATAGTCGAAGGGATGAATAGTCCAACTCTAATTTTCATCCATAAATTTGCTAAAGAGACATTTCTGGTTTGATATACAAATGAGTCATTGGTTGGTTAAAATCACCTCTTGTGAAGTCACATGCAGGCCCCATCAGAATATCGCTCAAAAGGGACGCTAAATGCTCTTTTAACCATTTCATGAGATCGGAGCTGCGCTGGTTCAGCATTAAATATTCTGTGCCTTCTCTTATATATGCGAGTCTCCCATGGGGAGCTTCACATATATAATAGAATGTACTGGCATACAAGGTCAAGGTAGATATTGTTAGGCCAATGTATTCTCTTCTTCTCTCCCTATGGGAGACTCGCATATATAAGAGAATGCATTGGCACAGGGTTTTCGCAAAATTTCTGGAAGCTCCCGTCATGGAAGAAGTTAGTCTGCAAGTTGAGTGTAAAAATTAGAAATTGATGTTGATTTTGTTGAGTTCCATGGAGTATGGTGCAAGTTGATCTGACATTTTTATGCATGGGACGTAAAATCATCCCATACAAAATGTCAGACCAACTGACATCCATCCTCCATGGAAAGCAACAAAATCATTATTTGTATTTATATTTATACTTGATGAGTAAATATATTGTCTCTTTTTCATGAAGAGTTGATCATGTAGAATCTGCTCTGAATCAAGCCGTGAAATAGTGTGTCTGTCATTTGCAGAATGAGGTTCCCAGAGGGTGAATTTAGTGATGCTACCCCGCATAGCAGGCTAGCATCACCAAATTCACCCTCTGGGGATCTCATTCTGCAAATGACAGACACACTATTTCAAGGCTTGTCCATGCAGACAATGAGCCACAGCACAAAGTAAGAATGTCTGCGTTTACAAGTTCTTACTTGTATGTGAGTCTTACGAAGTATGTTCTTGGCGATATTGTGTGGCATTTATGTCTGAACATGCGATGTTATATCCCAAATAATTTGAATAAACTGTTGGATATTCAAGTACAATTTATTTAACACTTTCATGATGGGAGCTGCTCTGATGCAGCATTAAAGATCCTGTGCCAGTGCATTCTCTTATATTTGCGAGTCTTCCATAGGGAGTCTCGCATATATAACAGAATGCACATGCTTACAAGACCAAGGTATATATTTTTAGGCCAATGTATTCTCTTATATATTCGAGGCTCCCAATGGGAGACTCACATATATAAGAGAATGCATTGGCACAGGGTTTTCGCAAAAAATTAAGGAAGCTCCCGTTATAGAAGGGTTAAGGGATCATTTGGCCGCAAGCTTCTTATTGTGTGATCATGAATAGTGCTGAAGGGGCAACGTCGCAGATGATTCTATCTATGATGATGTTCCTTGCCCGCCTTGAAATAGTGTGTCTGTCATTTGCAGAATGAGGTCCCCAGAGGGTGAATTTAATGATGCTACCCCGCATAGCGGGCTAGCATCACCAAATTCACCCTTTGGGGGACCACATTCTGCTTACACCTCAGCAGAATGAGGTTCCCAGAGGGTGAATTTGGTGATGCTAGCCCGCTATGCTGGGTAGCATCACTAAATTCACCCTCTGGGAACCTCATTCTGCAAATGACAGACACAATATTTCAAGGCTTGGTTCCTTGATCATAATTCTGGTCTTTTATTTTTATGCTTTGAAGAATAAAGTGGAGTTAATATACTGTGAATCAAATTGACAACTATGATGACTGAAAATCGAAAATCAAATTGACAACAGTGACGACTCAAAATTCAATTTTGGAGACTGAAAAGAAAATCGATATACGATACAATGAATCGCAGGACCCTAGTATAGATCTAAGTTGAGTCATTTAATGAATCACAGGACCCTAGTATAGATCTAAGTTGAGTCATTTAATGAATCACAGGACCCTAGTATAGATCTAAGTTGAGCCATTTCAAGACTGGAAAATAATGTACCTGTCATTTGCAGAATGAGGTCTGTAGAGAGTGAATTTAGTGATGCTACACCGCCTAGCATCACTAAATTCACCATCAAGGGACCTCAATCTGCTTATATACCTTGGTCTTGTAAGCCAGTGCATTCTGTTATATATATCGAGACTCCCTATGGAAGACTCGCAAATATAAGAGAATGCACTGGCACAGGATCTTTAATGCTGCCATCTTTTGGGAACTATCTATAGTCTCAAATTAACATTGTTTTTAGTTACTTTTTCCCTTCTGGACGGTTTCTATTATCACCTAATTTGCAGAAGATAAATTTACATAATTGAGGTTAATAATGGGTGAACATTACCAGATGGGGAACTTCAATCTGATCCTAGGTCTTCGATAGCAGTTGAGCATTCATCAGAATGAGCTCCCAGAAGGTGAATTTGGTGACACTAGTTTCCATGTGGGATAGCGTCACTTTATTCACCCTCTGGGGACCTCATTCTGCAAATGACAGACACACTATTTCAAGACTTGCTTCCATGACTGGAGCTACCAGGCCGGCCCCTTCAATGTGTATGTGTTATTTCCATGTTTCGTTTTGGATCATTGCTGCCATACATGTTATACTCACACAAGAATTAACGCAAATATCACTGTAAACCAAATGCAAAGCATTTACATCATTTATAGTTTGTCATCCATTAGTCGATGATGTTACAGTAATGCCCTAAATAATCGACTTCTTAACCACAGCAGAATTATGGGTAATTTTTCAGGATTTAGTCGGAAATATGGCTTGTTGCCATTCACCGGAAAGCTCTCACTGAGAGCTTTCCGGTGAATGGCAACAAGCCACATTTCCGACTAAATCCTGAAAAGTTACCCATAATTCTGCTGTTGTTAAGGAGTCGATTATTTAGGGCATTACAGTATGATAGGTGGCATCATGAATATTTAACTGTTGACAGTCCTTCACAGATGAAGGCATTCTATCAGCTCATGAATATTTATCTGTTGACAGTCCTTCACGGATGAAGGCATTCTATCGGCTCATGTATATTTGTGTTGACAGTCCTTCACAGATGAAGGCATTCTATCGGCTCATGAATATTTATCTGTTGACAGTCCTTCACGGATGAAGGCATTCTATCGGCTCATGTATATTTGTGTTGACAGTCCTTCACAGATGAAGGCATTCTATCAGCTCATGAATATTTATCTGTTGACAGTCCTTCACGGATGAAGGCATTCTATCGGCTCATGTATATTTGTGTTGACAGTCCTTCACAGATGAAGGCATTCTATCAGCTCATGAATATTTATCTGTTGACAGTCCTTCACGGATGAAGGCATTCTATCGGCTCATGAATATTTATCTGTTGACAGTCCTTCACAGATGAAGGCATTCTATCGGCTCATGAATATTTATGTTGACAGTCCTTCACAGATGAAGGCATTCTATCGGCTCATGAATATTTATCTGTTGACAGTCCTTCACAGATGAAGGCATTCTATCGGCTTCTGAATATTTATGTTGACAGTCCTTCACAGATGAAGGCATTTTATCGGCTGTGTGAATTCTGAATTTGTGATATTGCGATGTTTCAAGAAACTTATAATTTATAAGTTTTTTGTAACCTATATTCAATCTTTAATGTTTTGGTTACAATACACCAAATACAAATTAGTAGAGTGATTTCCCCTGGCCCCCCCCCCCCCCCCCCCAAGCTAGGATCAGCATAAAAAAAATTCTGGCAGCTGAATGGTCAATGATATATTGATGAAAAGTGAACGGTTATGGCTGTGCAAATGGCGAATAATAAATTTTAAGGGTAGTGTGACGTTTGTCAAGCTGTATTGTGACCCAGTACATTGACAAGTACTCTTGGGCACATTTTCGTGTGTCTAAAAGGACGTTCTTTAATTGTAATACTCGTGAAGGGTCAACCCTTTCCTGCGAATACAGGCCAGCGGGATTTGTTAACACTGAGGCCTATGTAAATCATTTGGTGTATTGTAACCTATAGCTCAGACTAAGCTTTTAACAAAGAAATATCTGATCAGAACCAGAATGACATACTGGACTAAAAGTTTATAATATTTAACAGCAGTGTTAGTAATCGCTTTAACACTTCCATGACTGGAAAAACCTGGAATTTTGCGAGAACCCTGTGCCAATGCGTTCTCTCCCATTGGGTACATTAGCCTAACAATATTTACCTTGTAAGCCAATGCATTTTCTGATATGTGCGATGCTCCCTATGGGAAACTAATATATATATAAGAGAATGCACTGGCACATGATCTGTAATGCTGCACCAGTGCAGCTTCCGTCATGAAAGAGTTAAATTCACCATATAAATCAATAACCTGATGGCTGTCAATAGAAAGAAAAAAAAAACCTAAATCGGTACTAGCCTCATGAAGAACAATGTTTGGTGTAGTACACAGTGAATGTAGAAATGTACTCTCTTTAATACTGTTGATAGTGATAAATTGTTGTTTATTGTTATGTTTTCTGTATATTTTGTGAGCTGTTAATTTTGTTTTCGAACATCACATTGTGTTACACTTTTTGTGGTAAAAATTATATCTGCATTGTTTTGGGCCATATTAGTATTGACGAATTGATTCGTTTTTATCATGTCAATATTTCAGACCTTAAAAGAACTTATGGATAATATTGACAACAGTATATAGTGTAATCATGTCATGATTTTATCACTTACTCTTGTTCATAAAATCATGAAACAACGAGAAATTAACTTTTCTCGAAAATTATTTACTTCAATCGTTCCCATTAAACTAGAAACAATCCATAGTGCGCATAAGTAACCAATAAAAAAGAGGCAAATAATGTACTTCCGCCATTTCATTCGTCGATACTAATGATATGATTGTTCTGTTTGTCATCATGAATCACTAAGTAAATAATATAAAAATGTTACAAATTCAGAAACAGTTTAGTAAAATATAGCCATGATTTATGGCAAAATCGTGGTGGGAATTTAGACATATTCTGACTTATAAAATGTCCATAAATAGTCAAGCCTTAAAATAGTGTGCCTGTCATTGCAGAACTAGCTCCCCAGAGGGTGAATTTAGTGATGCTACCCCGCATAGCGGGGTAGCATCACTAAATTCACCCTCTGGGGACCTAGTTCTGCAAATGACAGACACACTATTTCAAGGCTTGCTTTCAAATGTGGTGAAATCACTGGATGTGCTGGTAGCCAAGCCTGCAAATAGTGTGTTTGTCATTTGCAGAATGAGGTCCACAGAGAGTGAATTTAATGATGCTATCCCGCACAGTGGGCTATCATCACCAAATTCACCCTCTGGGAACCTCATTCTGCTTAGGCCTCATCTTCTGGGAAGTATCTATAGTCTCAAATTAATATTGTTTTTAGTTACTTTTTCCCTTTCTATATCCCCTAATATGCAGAAGATAAAATGCATAATCGAGGTGACTAATAGGTGAACATCACCAACTTGAACTGGTGAACTTCAATCCGTTCATAGGTCTCCCATAGCAGATGAGGCCACAGCAGAATGAGGTCTCCAGAGGGTGAATTTGGCAATGCAAGCCCCACAGTGCGGGATAGCATCACTAAGTTCATCCTCTGGGGACCTCCTGAATTGTCATGGAGTTTTGTTCATGGTGAGGTGTATAAACCCTGATTAGGCACATTGAGGACAGTATAAGAGCTTCTCAGAATTTGAATTTTCTGGGTGACATGAGTTCACAGGTTTATATTAGCCGACATAAATTATTGGAGAATGAAGTTACAGCAATGCCCTAAATAATTGACTCCTTAACCACAGCAGAATTATGGGTAATTTTTCAGGATTTAGTTGGAAATATGGCTTGTTGCCATTCATCGGAAAGCTCTCAGTGAGAGCTTTCCGATGAATGGCAACAAGCCATATATCCAACTAAATCCTCTGAACTAATGGATTCCTTAGAAAGCTAAATCATGCAACTAGTGCAAGCATTAGTCTAGTAATTGAATTATCTTCTCTTTAAAGGTACTCAACCCGATAAAACTCCTCTCAATTACTATTTCAATGGCTTCGGGGGTCAAAAATATTTGATTCAAGTCGAGGAAGTCACCCATCAAAGCTCAGATTTGTTAGATATCGATTTTAGAAATCTATTATTTTTCATTATCGGGAATACTATCTGGCCCAGAACTCAGTCAAAATTGCGTTAAAATTACCACTTGATTTTAGAGTTATTCATCCTTGTCTGTTTGAATAGATTTGGAGTACACATCCAGAGCAGATTACGGCAGTTATTGGTACTCATCTCGAGAACATAACAAATTTGAAAAATCAATATCTAATAACTCTGAGCTTTGTTTGATGGGTTCCTCGACTCGAATCAAATATTTTTTACCCCCAAAGCCAAAGAAATAGTAATATAGGACCCTCTGATCGGATTGTTGTTGTTGGAATCTGTTGAGATGGGGACCCTCTTTACGGGTTGAGTACCTTTAACTCTTTAATGACAGGAGCTGCGCTGGTGCAGCATTAAAGATCATGTGCCAGTGCATTCTCTTATGGATCCTCTATCTGAATTCTTCAACATGCTAGGCAGGCCTCAAAATATGGTGCTGGATATTTGCAGAATGAGGTCCCCAGAGGGTGAATTTAGTAATGCTACCCTGCACAGCGGGCGACCATCACTAAATTCACCCTCTAGGGACCTAATTCTGCTTAGGCCTCATCTTCTCTGGAATGTGTCTTTATTATCAAATTAACAAGTTTTTTAGTTTCATTAGAAACTTCTTTTTATTTTTTTTTTAGTTTCTCTATACATGTACATGTATCCCCAAATTGGCACAATGCATAATTGAGGTGCCCAATGGGTGCACATCACCATCTGGGAACTTAACTCTGTGTCTAGGTCTCCCATGGCAGATGGAGCCATGTGGAGTGAGGTCCCCAGAGGATGAATTTGGTGATGCTAGCCCACTTTGCATGGTAGCGTCACTAAATTCACCCTCTGGCGACCTCATTATGCAAATGTCCAGCACTATATATGAGGCCTGATGGTGTGATCTTTTTTACTCATCATGATTCACCATATTTCAGCACACAAGTGTTTCCATATTTAAATGTGAACTAGTAACATACAGTAATGCCCTAAATAATTGACTCCTTAACGACAGCAGAATTATGGGTAATTTTCTGGATTCAGTCGGAAATATGGCTTGTTGCCATTCATCGGAAAGCTCTCACTGAGAGCTTTCCGATGAATGGCAACAAGCCATATTTCCGACTAAATCCTGAATAATTACCCATAATTCTGCTGTGGGTATGGAGTCAATTACTTAGGGCGTTACTGTTGCATGCCACCAATTCTCATTAGTAAGTTACTTCAAGCAGAGCTGCAGCCAACTGGAGATGGGATCTCGAAGTTAACCATCGCCAGGATATGTGACATCACGTTTCCACTACATCTTGGATGCGAGTTGTTTTACTACAATCGATTATTTCCAAAATGGCAGACTCTGAATGAAAATGGCAGACAATGAATGAAAAAAAGTGAATGTGTGATTTTATTCTCCGGGTTCGATGGTTGTTTGCGAAAACACAATTTCATAAAACCGTATTGGAAAGGTAGAGTTTCTAGTCAATTCGATGATTAAATTATAAAAAATAAATCTTGTTTGTTTTAGATACTGAAAGCTGCAATCTTTCATTTTGATATTATGATCGTTCACCCTTTCTGTACTAAATACTCATTTACAAGTAGTTCCCTGAGGAAATGTTCGGATAATAAGTTCAACAAACGACACTTATTTTCTAAACATATTCCCACCAATGAATATGAATTCTTATGCACTTATATTATCTTTCCGTCTGGCTGGGGTCTCCTCATATATCCTTAACATCCCTCCACATGACTAGTAGACTATTCCAATATATACTTTTATAACTGACTGAGGGAATCCATTTAGTAAAGACAGGGGGTACACTTAAAGCACCATTTTTATTGAGGGATATCATACTTCCGTTATAGGCTTTCAGTTTGATATTATGATCGTTAATCATATTGTTTTATTCAGTTTGGTGCAAGCCTTGAAAATAGCGTGTCTGTCATTTGCAGAATGAGGTCCCCAGGGAGTGAATTTAGTGATGCTATCCCGCACAGCGGGCAAGCATCACCAAATTCACCCTCTGGGGACCTCATTCTGATTAGGCCTCATTTTCTGGGAAGTATCTATATTCTCAAATTAACATTGTTTTTAGTTACTTTTTCCCTAATGTTCAGTTTCTATATCCCCCAATTTGCAGAAGATAAAATGCATCATCGAGCTGGCTCACGTCAGTTTCCCAGTTGAAGTTGGTAATGTTCACCCATTAGTCACCTCAATTATGTATTTATTTTCTGCAAATTTGGGGATATAGAAACTGAACATAAGTGAAAAAGTAACTAAAAACAATGTTAATTTGAGACTAAATATACTTCTGATAATGAGGTCCCCAGAGGGTGAATTTGGTTATGTTCACCTGCTATGCTGTATAGCATCACTAAATTCACCCTCTGGGGACCTCATTCTGCAAATGACAGATACACTATTTCTGGGCTTGGTTTTGTGTAAAGTCATTGTGCATGGATGTCACATTATGTCATAATAGCTGTTTTGCTCATAGTATGGGGATAGTTGTTTATCAATCAACTGGTGTTTATATTACAGTTGGCAAATTAAATTTGTTTATCTGATACATGTTGTTTTGTTTTTTTAACCCTTTCATGACGGGAGCTGTACTGGTGCAACATTAAAGATCCTGTGCCAGTGCATTCTCTTTTATATGCAAGTCTCCCATAAGGAACCTTGCATATATAAGAGAATGCACTGGCTTACAAGGTCAAGAAAAATATTGTTAGGCCAATGCATTCTCTTATATATGCGAGTCTCCCATAGGGAGCCTCGCATATATAAGAGAATGCATTGGCACATGGTTTTCGCAAAATTTCAGGAAGCTCAAGTATACAAAGGGTTAATTCAACCCAAACCAGCACCCCCAAAACATAAGTGGCAAGATGTACGAAGCTTGTGTATTATACAGGGACCAGCCTAGAGGGCGACTTGCGAGATATCTTCGCCCTAAATTCGATCACTTCTCCCTATTTTTGTCCTATTGAGAAGTGACCTCTCTCCCACATACCAATATGCATATATTTCCCTACAGGCTAGTAGCCTGAGGCTACAGCATATTTAAAGTATATTTACTGATTATAACAGTGTCCTTATTCATTATAATCGTTATATAAATTAATTGGCCATAATACTTATTGGATCATAGATCTGTTTAGATAGGTTATGTCGTGGTGAAAATTGAATTTGAGCCATTATGTCTTCTTGATAACAGTCCACTTCTCCCTAATAAACAGATAGGGAGAAGTGACTTCTAAACCACTAATAAATGGTCCCTTGTATTGTATGATACTTAACGGATCATAGGAGGGTAATGTTGGGGTGTAAATTGAATTTGACCTATTCTGAAATTATATTCAAAATTACCTATGTTGGCTAACTTAGCAACCATGTGCTTCAATTTCTGTGAGTTCAGGTCATTTGGCATGTGTTATTTAGACGCACAAAACGAGACTACACCAAAGTAACGCCCGATTCGAAAATATCCGAATCAGCGGACCGATTCGGTGTCGATCTCGAATCCGGTGCCCGATATCGACATCGAATCGAATCTCGAATATTCGCAGGTCCCCCTACCTCTTGGCTAGCCCCTGGTATTATACAGCTGTGTATCCAGGGGATATACACAAGCACAACTCATTAGTTCTTTTGTAACGACAATACATTACAGTGTATCCTCGTGTCATGTTTATAGGCGATAGGATTTTCGTATCATGTCAGTTGGTAACACCATCATCTTCTTGTAGGCCTGCATGCCGTGACTGAACTCAAGGGCATTTTTGCCAACTGTGAACAAGCCTTGAAATAGTGTGCCTGTCATTTGCAGAATGAGGTCCCCAGAGGGTGAATTTAGTGATGCTACCCCGCATAGCGGGCTAGCATCACCAAATTCACCCTCTGGGGACCTCATTCTGCTTACACCTCAGCAGAATGAGGTTCCCAGAGATGCTAGCCCGCTATGCGGGGTAGCATCACTAAATTCACCCTCTGGGGACCTCATTCTGCAAATGACAGACACACTATTTCAAGGCTTGCCTGTGAAGTATATGTAACTATACAGGGTTCATACACCTAGCTGAGAGTAAAATTCCATAACTTTTCCATACTTTTTCAAGACTTTCGGACAAATTTTCCAAGACTTTTCAGTAAAAAAATTCCATAAACTTTTCCATACCTCTCACCGCAATGGAAATTTCTAGCCACCGCGTTGTCTGTGAATATTTTCTTGAACAGGTCACATGCATTGAATTTGAATTATAGGATGAGTGTGTTGAAATTATGTGTAGATTCCACAGAGTCTCAGATTGCAAAACCTCTTTTGCAGTTGCAACACACTCACTTATGGAGGCAGCTTTTGGTTTTTCCTTTTGATCTAGTGTCGTTTTATGTTTGAGAAAATCTGCCATCTTCGTGCCATTACTTTTCATGTTTGTTATGCCATCCATGTGAGTTTTTGATTTAGCGTGGCTGATGAGTGCCGCTTCACCCATGTTGGAAATATCTATTAACTTTCCGGATTTAACACACAGTCGGCATTTCGCCTTCATCCGGTTCTATGGTACCCGATCTATCCATGCTTCAAACCGCGTATCCGTGACCCATTTGTCACGGAAGACAGTTTCCAGGCATATTTGTTTACTATTACTATTTAGGTCAAATTCTGATATATTTAGCGGTCAAACAGGAGTTCCGGTAAGGGAGACAATTCGTGTTTCGGCATACCGTAAAACGTGTAGTTCAACTACATGTATGACTACGGAAATGGTATCGCAAGCTTACACGATAAGATCGGAAAGTAACAGCGTTTATTTACCTAAGAACTCGGCCTTGGGATATTCCATGACTTTTCAAGACCTCAAATTATCAGGGTAGCTTATTTTTCAGACTTTTCCCATAGTAGGTTGAAAAAAGGTCCCATTTTCCAGACTTTTCAAGGGTATTGAAACGAAATTTTTGAATTCCATAACTTTTCCAGGATTCCAGACCCACGTACGAACCCTGCTATACCAGAAATCCAGGGTTCCCACTCTTTTGATTTGGATTGGACTATGGCCTACAGTAATGCCCTAAATAATCGACTCCTTAACCACAGCAGAATTATGGGTAATATTTCAGGATATAGTCGGAAATATAGCTTGTTGCCTTCATCGGAAAGCTCTGTTGTGGGTATAAAGAATGACGTGTCCTACCAATATTGAATTTTTTTATGAAAATACCTGTTTATTTGCTATATGTGTGTTTTGACACTCCAGCAGAGTGATTCACTTCATTCTAAACCTTTTATGACAGGCGCTTTGCTGGTGCAGCATAAAAGATCCTGTGCCAGTGCATTCTCCTATATATGCCAGTCTCCAATAGTGAGCCTCGCATATATAAGAGAATGCACTAGCTTGCAAGGTCAAGGTAAATATTGTTAGGGCAATTATATATGCGAGACTCGCATATATAAGAGAATGCATAGGCACAGGGTTTTTGCAAAATTTCATGATGCTCAGTTATGGAAGGGTTAATGCTGTTGGCCGATGTGAATTTCATTATCTTCTTTTTCACAAAATCGCTCGGATTAGTCAAACACCTAAAAAAAACATCAACTTTAGGAAAAATAATGGTACATTTTTCAACAGAATCAGTTTGGCCTACCAACATCATAGCAAATCAACATCGTAGAAAATTAAGCAGGGGTGTGATTAACAATGTAGAAATCGGCTCATATTATCTGAGATAGTTTCTCTTAAAAGCTGAGTTTTTTTTCACTTAAAGGTACTCAATCCGATAAAACTCCTCTCAATTACTATTTCAATGGCTTCGGGGGTCAAAAATATTTTATTCGAGTCGAGGAAGTCACCCATCAAAGCTCAGATTTGTTAGATATCGATTTTAGAAATCTATTATTTTTCATTATCGGGAATACTTTCTGGCCCAGAACTCAGTCAAAATTGCGTTATTATTACCACTTGATTTTAGAGTTATCCATCCTTGTCTGTTTGAATCAATTTTGGTGTACACATCCCGAGCAGATTACGGCAGTTGAAGGCAATTATTAGTACTCATCTCGAGTAAATAACAAATTTCAAAAATCAATATCTAATAACTCTGAGCTTTGTTTGATGGGTTCCTCGACTCGAATCAAATATTTTTTACCCCCAAAGCCAAAGAAATAGTAATATAGGACCCTCTGATCGGATTGTTGTTGTTGGAATCTGTTGAGATGGGGACCCTCTGTTCGGATTGAGTACCTTTAAAATTAAGTATCCCTAAAATGTGTTGGATTTTCCAAAGTTGGAGTTCAGAATGAAGAATGAAGGATAACTCTATTTACTTGATAATTCTTGATGTACTTGTTTTCCTTTGCAAGAATAAAATCCAAATGTGTTTTGCTAGTTTAGAATTTACTGATCAAAATTCATAATAACTCTATGATATTCACTGCATAATACTAATTCCCCACTTGCAGAAATAATTGCTGGCTTATCTTTCATGAAGCATGTCATAATTATATCCAGTTGCCAACACCACATGTGACTTATTTATAAAAAGAGTTGGGTATGTAAGCACTGTGCCCAGCTGTGTTATCTGTCAAGTTCCCTGAAGACCTGATTATGAGGCTACATACTGAGATCTTAGTATCTCTCAAGCCTTAGGGAAAGTCCCCGGACCCAGGGTAGAAAGTACCCCGTGATGGGCGTGGCATCCTGTCCCCCAGTCCACTATAATACAGCCATGATGTCACTGGACAGAGCTTGTGGGTGGGACAGGTGATTGTCGACATGGATAGATATACAGGTGGTGTGTTCACACTAACTCAATGGGGCTCACTCATAGGGAACTTTTCTTTTTATTGGTTCAATATTTAGGCCATATAAACAAAATACTTTGTTTCTTATGGATTTTTTTCCCCAAAGAGGCAGATATTGGGGAGGGGGGAGGTTATTTGAGTACCATATTCAGCATCAGACATATTATCCGAACATTTGCCCAAACCTGAATTTAGTGTCTGACATTTGCAGAATGAGGTCCCAGAGGGTGAATTTAGTGATGCTACCCCATACAGCTGGCTAGCATCACCAAATTCACCCCATGGGAACCTAATTTCCACTCAAATCTTCTGGGTAGTATCTGGAGTCTCAAATTAACATAGTTTTTAGTTAGTTTTCCCCTTCTGTACAGTTTCTATATCCCCTAATTTTCAGAAGATAAAATGCATAATTGAGTTGACTAAATTAATTGGGTGAACATCAACTTCAACTGGGGAACTTCAATCTGATCCTAGGTCTCCCATAGCAGCTGAGGCCACAGCAGGATGAGGTTCCAAGAGGGTGAACTTGGTGACACTGGCCCACCATGCAGAAGACCGTCACTAAATTCACCCTGTGGGGACCTCATTCAGCAATTGACAGAAACACTATATCCAGGCTTGCCATTTGGGTATTTTTTTCTGCTTAAATTATCTAAACATCCAAGTAAATCAGCAATAGGTCTATTTAGGGAGACTGTTCACAAAAACTTAAATTTGCTCGATGGAGCTTGCTGTTAACCCTTTAACCAACAGAATGGCCATGTGCCAATGCATTCTCTTATATATGCGAGTCGACCATAGGTCGCCTCGCATATATAAGAGAATGCATTGGCTTAACACATTAAAAATTATAAAATTGTTAAAGAATGTAAGAAAAAATGGTAAAAAGTGTTAAAAAAAGATTTTTTTTAGGCCAATGCATTCTCTTATATATGCGAGGCGACCTATGGTCGACTCGCATATATAAGAGAATGCATTGGCACAGGGCATAACTGTAACTATCACAATGTGGTCAAGGAGCCGGTTCCAATGATATCCATATTCGTATGGTTTTATTGAGACAGACCGAAGATATTTTAGGCTGTTGAAGCTTTATTTGGCCGGTTTGTTGGGTAAAGGGTTAAGGGAACATGTTTTTCTATTTTAAAAATGTTTACATTTTCTTATTTGGCCGTTAATCCATTTTAACACGCTAATAGGTTGCAACTTGATTCCCATTAATTAATTTGTAGCCAAATTCGTGTAATATTCAATTAAAACTGTTAACAAACAGCCTATTTGCTTAACTTATGTTCTGAAAATCTCTATAAATGACTGAATATAATAATAATGAGTTTTTATATAGTGCTTAACCAATTATACTTAATTGTTCTAAGACGCTAATGACAATTAATACCCTGATGAGCCTGAACACTCACTGACCATCAACTGATCCCCGGAGACAGGGGGAGGTACACCCACAATGTTGCTAGCATACTAACAAGATCTGTCACTGCTCATAATCAATCACCCTTTAACCCTTTCAGTGCCAGGTCCGATTTTTGTATCAACCCATATACCCTGTGCCAATGCATTCTCTTATAAATGCGAGTTGACCATAGGTCGCCTCGCATATATAAGAGAATGCATTGGCCTAACAATTTTTCATCATTTGTTATTATTTTTTACAATTTTTTACAATTTTTATAATTTTTTCTTATATTCCTTAACCCTTTAGCGTTCAGAACACCCCAGAGCGCCCTGTCGTGTAGCGTCCATAAAGCCCTAGAGCACAGGAGCTTGGAATTTGGTCAAAATCCCTCTTTTATTGGCAGAACCACCACCCGGACCATAGGTCACGGAAGGAACGAAACACGAATTTGTTGCCACCCATTTTGAACTCAACTGTATTCCTACAAAAAATATATTTTCACTAAAAACTTTTGGTACCTCTTACACCTTAGATGCCAATCTACAACATTCCATAGGTATATTTTTCCAGTTCTTCGAAAACCTCACTTTATTTCGGTAATGTATTGTAAATTCACCAACGAACACAAATCTGCGACACCTCCATCATCCGTTGTAGAATCTGAATGGCACAAAACCATTTTTACGGAATAACAAAGTCGGAACGAAATAAAATCGAAACCTAATTTAAAGCCCGCGAAATTCAAAAATATTTGAAAGTGCGTGCGGTTTTCGAACTTAGGCGCCAGAAAACTTAAATCAGTTTATGTTTGCGTCATACTATGCTCGTTTTTGAAGATCTAATCCTGATGTTTTGTGCATTTTCCTGAAAATTTCTGTATTTTTCTGTGTCTGCTGTTATCATCTCATGAAAATGACGACTACCCAAGAAGATATTCTTCATTTGACTGAATGGTAATTTGTACAAATATTTCATATATAATTTATTTCTATTTATGGCACGACCACGTGGTATTGTTTTTTTCTTCTTGTTTTATGTTCGTTATGTACCGGTAGGCCTATATGTACTACTTGACTTTGTAATGCTACTGGTTGCAATTATTGGTCATAAGGGGACCAAAACTCTCTCTCTCTCTCTCTCTCTCTCTCCTCTCTCTCTCTCTCTCTCTCTCTCTCTCTCATCTCTCTCTCTCTCTCTGAATAACTAGTTTATAAATTTGTGTTAGTGATAAACTCGCTAACATAAATTTTATGTAATAAGCAACTATAAGTATTGTTAACTGCACCGGTACCAGGATCTATAAATAGTATACGTCACTCCGACTCACTCGTGACTCGCGTGTCGTAACGAATCAGCACCAAAACTCTTAAAGAATGGCTTTATGCATATGATTATATAGCCTGTGCTCATGAATTGGAAATTCAATTTTTAAATTCAAGACAGCTAGCCACCATCGGCATTGTTTTTCTCAAAATCAAAAATACCAAAACAATATTAAAAACATTACTTAATGTAACTTTCGTTGATGGGGTCATTGTCACAAGGCTCCGCGATCCGATCACATTCGTAGCCAGGTTTTTTAATCGATCACAAATGTAGCCAGCTTTTCTATGGCGATCACATTCGTAGCCAGCTTTTCTATGGCGATCACATTCGTAGCCAGCTTTTCATATTCAAGCGAGCCCCAATGAATAGTGCTGGGCGATATGACGATATATCGGGTATATCCGGTTTTAATTTTGATATCGTCAATAATATCGTCTGAAATAAAAATATCGTAATACCGTCCCAAGTTATAATATTCTCCATGTAGGTTGAAACCTAGTCTGGAGTAAACTACATACCCACATATAAAAAATAGTGGGTCTGACGACCTTTCGTTCAGTTTTCATTTCCCAAACCCGGGATTCCTTGTAATTACCGCCAATCAAAACTTAGCTCCAAGAAATGTGTGCCCCAATAAAAAACTAGTAACATGTCACGTGCTCTCGGTGTGGAAATTCCGAAGGTGTGGCTAAATGTTGTTAAAATAGTATCCATGACGTCATGTTATACCGGAAGAGAAATTCACAAATCGACAAATAAAGTAGATTGTTGACGAGCTGTCGAAAGTTTAAAATCAAGAATCACCGGAATTTGGATTGCAGGCAACTGTAATTAGGGTACAACTGGCCAATCTTTGGAGCTAATAATACGGCTGTGTAAGGTCGGGAGGGTTTCGGTGGGGTTGGTGGTAGAATTGTGTTGCTCTACGCTCATTTTGGCTGCGGTGGTACTACGGCCGGTACTGGGGAACTGATAGATCGTTTTGTTATGTCATTTAACTTTTGTTTTTAGTTCTGTAGTTGTTTCAGCAGATAGTCCCGACATTCATGTATTTTTGATTCGTGGCCGTTGATTTGTGTTATTTTTTGACAACATGGGCGACAAATCGCCTGGCCAATCTAAAAAATAATTTGTTCTGAGTCCAAGAGATCCACATAAATTGACATTTTTTATAATTTCAAGAAGATCTGTCTTAGTTATTGTACATATTATTTTGGATCCCGGAAGATAGCTGTTTCCCTTTATTGTCAGTAAAACAACCGCCGAACGAAAAGTCACAAACCCTGCAACTATTAATTCCGATTCTTAGAATCGGCTTCACAGGGTTGAAGCGGCCATGACGGCACTGGCATGTGACCATGTTTACGCCTGTCAATCACAACTAATTTCAGATTTATATTTAGTGCGGTGTGACGTAATTTGGGGGAAGCCCACAACCGTTCAGAAATGAAAAGTTGATGGGAATGCAATAGACTCAGTATCAGTATGAATCTGAGTGTATGTTTACATAGACTGGTTGAAACCCATCATATGGTCCCAACAAACAGGGAAGTTAGAGCAAGTATAAATGTATAATAGTCCCAAACTTCCCGGAAATACGCGGTCGAAAAAGTTAAAAAACATCCGAGCACGTGCTTGTCAAGTTGGATATGCTTCGTCGGAAACATCAAAGCGCTAGCATTAGTTGGCGACGTTGTGGGATGATTGGTATGTCGCGCGTATGCGACTGGCACAATGACCTCCTTTCAAGTTGGTGCAGCTTGCTCTATCAACCGTAACCGGTTGCTTGGAGGCGGATTACGATGTCAGATTTTTATTGACCAAACTAGCTGATCGTGTCAATGTGTGCAAATTGCGAGTAAAATTATTTTGTGGACATGTGCCGTACGGATCATGGCATCACTATCACTTCAACGAACGTCAAATTCACAAACTAATTGAACATGTCTATATTTATTTTCCTCGGCTAAAAAATGCTGACGCAAATTCATTTCGCGTCGGCTTTTGCCTCGGCACTGCCCATTGTCGATGCTAATTCCCAGGGCTGTCGTATACTATGTGCATTGAAGTCTCACGGTGCTACCAACTACCAATTACCACTAATAAATAGTCTCACAAATGACCAATTCCTCATGAATAAATAAAATGGAAATTTGAAACCGAATGTGGTCCTTAATGTGTGGTGTTGAGCGCTATTGTCGAAGGGATATAACTCTAAACAATTATGCGAAAATGCACGTGGGCCTTGTTATATGATTATATCCCTTTATTTCAAAGTTATTGTTTTCTCTGTCGGCAAACTGTCAGCGGCCATGTTTTTATGCAAATGAGCCCAAAATGATTCGTTCCCATCTAGACGCCAATGTTATCATCCATCAAAAAGTTCATGATGATCAGTGCATCGGTACGGTCATGTAATAAACATGTAATCAGCAGCTATGTTCGAAATTATAAACGGTACTTTCATGCTATCCGTCTCCGGGTCATAGTTTTAAAGTTTCCGCATATTTCGGTACCATTTCCGCTACTCAGATTCTACAACGGATGATGGAGGTGTCGCAGATTTGTGTTCGTTGGTGAATTTACAATACATTACCGAAATAAAGTGAGGTTTTCGAAGAACTGGAAAAATATACCTATGGAATGTTGTAGATTGGCATCTAAGGTGTAAGAGGTACCAAAAGTTTTTAGTGAAAATATATTTTTTGTAGGAATACAGTTGAGTTCAAAATGGGTGGCAACAAATTCGTGTTTCGTTCCTTCCGTGACCTATGGTCCCGGGTGGTGGTTCTGCCAATAAAAGAGGGATTTTGACCAAATTCCAAGCTCCTGTGCCTAGAGCGCCCTGCCGCGTAGCGTCCATAGAGCCCCAGAGAGCCCGGAGTTTTGCGTTTTTTTCAGTCATAGTTTACAACAAAACTATTGCATTATAACACAACAAATTGCTTTCATTGTTAATGTAAATAATAAAATATATGTTACATTATTAATTGTTAAGTTTTTGTGGCAGATTTTGTACAATTTAATCAATAGTTGTCAATAAAATCCTCTCCTATTTTTGCTCTACATTAACGATATAGCCGATAGTATGGAATCCAAAACGTGTCTCTACGCAGATGACACCTGTCTAATGAAGAGTAGTTCTGACCTAAACACACTTGAAATTTCACTGAATAATGATATGATTAAGCCTAGCAATTGGTCAAGGCAATGGATGGTGAAATTCAATCCATCAAAAACCAATCTAATGTTTTTTGGAAGTTTCCCTGAAAATACTAGGCCCGTGGTTAAATTCAATGGTGAAGTCCTGGAATACACCGAAAATCACAAGCATTTAGGCGTTGACCTGCAGAGTGATCTCAAATGGAATATGTGTATTGACAACACGTGTAAACGTGCTAATGCGAGATTGTCCCAAATAAGGAAACTTAAATGCATACTAAGCAGAAAGACTTTAGAAACAATGTACTTGACATACGTGAGACCGCTTCTCGAATATGCAAGCCCAGTGTGGTTTGGAGCTCCGAATTACCTCCTTAAAAACCTTAATGATATTCAGTTAGATGCAGCCAGAATCGTGACGGGTTGCACTCGTTCTGTATCAGATGTCAGATTAATGACTGAGATAGGCTGGGATAGTCTAGAGGACAGAAGAACCGTTAAACGGTTATCCACCCTTCACAAGATAATAAATAATAATGCACCTCGTTACTTAAGCACAATCCTGCCCGAACGTTTCAGAGACAGGACCGATCGGGAATCAAAATTTGCTTCTGATTTTATTATCATTCGCTGTGACTCTGCAAGGTTAAAATCCACTTTTATCCCTGCCTGTACAAAGGAATGGAACTCCATTAAATTAACTATTCGCAATCTTGCCCATGATGAATTCGTGAAGCAATTGAAACATATGCACTACGCGGGGACAAGGCTGAAACCACCTTTGTATTTCACAAATGGGAGTCGTTATTATAATATTATTCACACGCAACTTCGATGTAAATGTAGTGCCCTACAATCCGATAAATTACGTAATCATATCTCAGATTCCGCAACATGCTCGTGTGGCTTCCGGGATGAAAATGCTAACCATTTTTTCTTTGAATGTAACCATTATGCCGAATCTCGGCAAAAACTCAATAATAATCTTATGCAACATAATATTAACTCTGTAGACATACTTCTTTATGGGAAACCTGAACTAACTTATACTGAGAATAGTGATATCTTTAAGGCTGTACACTCGTATATTAGAGATTCCGGCCGTTTTGAGAGAACCTAACACTTTGACCATGCCATTCTACACCAAATCTACTTATAATATAATATTCTAAGTTTGTACCTTGTTTCCTATGTTCAATATATCCCAGTTATGCACTCAATAATTGATATATGCCTGTACTATCGTATTTTTACTTGTTGCAAGGGAATGATCACCGAAGGGTTGATGAAGCATACTCACACTCATCCCATCTCTCCACTGTAAACCGACCCTCCAATTCTCCTCCACAATCGCCATTCTGTTTATTTACTTATATTTTTCATTATATGTATGTATATAATATACCTTGTGTTTTGTTCGTCTTTAGTGTCATAAAATTTGTCAGTGTATCATACTAGGGAGAGGAGGGTATTCTAAGTGATTTAGCACTTGTCCTCCAATCCCTTTTGTCATAAACTAATTTAATTTATGAACAAATAAAATATGTTTAAACCAATAAAATCGCAATAAAACGAAAAGTGGAATGCGGCG
The DNA here is from genome assembly GCA_032622095.1 of Siphonodentalium dalli. Classification (NCBI taxonomy): domain Eukaryota; kingdom Metazoa; phylum Mollusca; class Scaphopoda; order Gadilida; family Siphonodentaliidae; genus Siphonodentalium; species Siphonodentalium dalli. The sequence continues at coordinate 116,407,760 of CP136067.1, read as the reverse complement.
GTGCTATTTTTTGAAGTCGACTAGAGAAATCAGCGTACTCGGGTAACTGTGTACGGTCGTCTAACTGACATTTATTTATTTTCGAACTTTATTTTTATTTCCAATAAAATATTCACTTGACTTGTTTATGTTTTTATATCATATGCATCCAAATATAAAACAATCACTACCATTAATTTGACTAACGAAGCTACGATAAGAGCAAGACGACATGCTGATGTTAGTTTTTGTTACTAAGGACGCCGTGTTTGTTCTTACTGCTGTGTAGGCCTATTCCCAAATAAAACTGTTTCCAATTATTATTTTATTTTTCCTAATTCTTCACATGATCATATTGGAAGGCGAAGTTGTCTAACGCGTAGAAGGAGGTTATGAAAACCTAACCGCGGCACGTAATTTCAATCTTATAGTTATCAATAATTTTTCAAGAGATATTTATCATTTAATCGAACAAAATTGCACTATTAGTATGTCCTTTGTTACAAGTTGAACATAGGCCAAACAATATATCGATTACCGGTAGTTTAACTGTGTACACACCTTGTGTTTTGGCACTAACTGTGATATACATTGCATCATCATTACATCAAGGTCAAGGTAACGCCTGTGTCTCAATGTGATTTATTTTTAGTATATTTCGTCATCCTTATTCAATACGATGTCTTGCTAACTATTATTTAGTTTGGCATCTCATATATTCACGAAGAGAAAAGCACTGTTATCGACCTTAATGGCCATTCAATCTTTTTCAAATGACAATATGTGATGGACATGATCTACGCATGTAAATGTGACAAGATATATCGTAATAAACTGGGTCAAGTACGTACGCATTACGTTCGTGAGGTACACAGAAGGAGTTGTTGTCAGCGCTGAATATATAGTTCTTGCGATATATATTTCAATTCCGACATATTAAACATTAAATTGTTACTGAATAGCATTTCAACTTCTAACCTATGATTTAAAAAATTGAAATTTTAGTCTATTAATGCTGTTTTTATGTCTTTTTTTATTCATGACACACGGAGTAATTGTCCAAGTATTTACGTCGACGTTGCATCTTATTTCTGTACCCTCACGATCATGGCTTGTGTTTTGTTTACATTGGTTACTATCTGTGATCACGTGTCAACAACAGTTAATCATATTTTTACAATGCTGGAATCAATTTCACAATGCATTTCCACATTTTATTGAATTTCGTTGGTACATTATTAAATGCAAATAAATAGAAGTTGGTTAACACTTTGCTAGTGATTGTGGAAAAGTGAAGGTAATTCTGGAAATCGAGGTTACAACGTCAAACTTCATACAAAATCTTCGCGGTGTTTTTGTTGATAAAATATTGGGGATAATTTTATTAAACGATGTCAAAGTATGGTACGCATTCATATGGACATGAACTAGAGTGATTGGTGCACATGTAGATGTGAAAATTTAAAGGAATGCACGCGTAAAACGATCTCATTATTTTATTAGTAAGTGATTGCTAACAGTAAAGAAAGTACGGCAACTGTGTTGCCTTGCCGTCTTACGTAATACACAACTCAATCGACGACGTTTTCTGTTTTGCAAATTTATATATGCAATATATAATGGGGGATAATTTTGTTTAACGATGTCAAATTATGGTACGCATTCATGTGGACATGAACTAGAGTGATTGGTGCACATGTAGATGTGAAAATTTAAAGGAATGCACTGCAAAACGATCTCATTTTTTTTATTTGAAAGTGATTGCTAACAGTAAAGAATTATGGCGACTGTGTTGTCTCACGCAGTACCGTACACAACCAGATCTCCGGATTTTTTTGTTTTGCAATATTTCTGTTGATAAATTGAACACAATAATACGATAAATTTTCGGAAATTACCAGCTGAAATGACAGCAATAAAATTCAGAATCTGATACATTTCAATGTGAAATTGATTTTAATTCTATGCAACGAATCAGGGTCAAGAAAAATCCGGAAAGATACCTTACCAACTCCATAGTGTCTCCTTGTTCTCCATCGCCAGATGGAATATATGATCAAACAAATCATCTTACCTGCTCTTCCCATACTAAGGATGTAGTATGAATTAAATAAAAACAAATTGCACATTGCCAATGGGGGGGGGGGGGGGGGGGGGGGACTTGACTTTCATAAATATGAAAATCAATTGTTACCAATTAATTAAAATAAAATAAACCATCCTTGCAGATAAACAAGAGCCACCATAAGATTTATTAATACATTTTTTCCTATAACTTTGACGTTACCAGAAAGTTATGTTGGCTGGGGTGACGACGTTCTCTCCTATCAGTATTGGTGTGGGTAATGACGTTAGACATATTACTGTTGGGTAAAGGGTTAACAGACTTATTTTGTAGGTTTAGTGCCAGGGAATCTTACGTTTTTCATGGGCATCAAAATTATTACTATGAATACTTGGTGATAGTTTTGAGTTATAACATGCCCCTAAGGTTTTATTCAGTTTGTTTTTAAATTCGCTATAGCATGCTTAAGCATACCCAAAAAAATTCAACCCAAAAAGTTCTAAAAAAAAAACAAAAAGCATTTTGTTTAAAATTTTGTTAGGACCGATTTTACAGACCGTAAATTAGATCGGCCGCAGGCACTGAAAGGGTTAAACACATGGATGGTGCGAAGCAGACACAGTACAAGCAACCTTGCTCAAGGGTCACAACTTGGCGCGAAATTTGAATACTGTACAATCCGATAATTGCACGTCGATCAATTCGGCCAAGCCATGGCTGTGTGATACTCATATTAGACCAGCGACGCACTGAGAACTCATCTAGCTGTGTTGATATCGAAGACAAGTCCAGCATGCTACCACTAGATCATGGAGCTCCATATAATGTATAGTAATGTCATTTATAAAGACTGGTCTTGTCAAATGAACATTGATAAAGGGTTTAAATCTGCTGATGAGTGGTTACTATATTCCCATTTATTCATTTATAGGGTTGTTCATCTAATGATCTAATTTGGTACCCATATCAGATACAGTAATGCCCTAAATAATCGACTCCTTAACCACAGCAGAATTATGGGTGACTTTTCAGGATTTAGTCGGAAATATGGCTTGTTGCCATTCATTGGAAAGCTGTTACCCATAATTCTACTGTGGTTAAGGAGTCGATTATTTAGGGCATTACAGTATGGTGAATTATAACAACAGTAAATTGGTTTATAATTTTAATCAACTTTTAAATAATTGAGGATGTGAATGGACATAAAATGAGGAGGTGTGCACATAAACAGGCCTGAGAATATGGTGCTGGACATATTAAGAATGAGGTCCCCAGAGGGTGAATTCAGAGAAGCTAACCTGCACAGGGGGCTAACATTACTAAACTCACCTTCTGTGGACCTCATTCTGCTGAGGCCTCATCTTCTCTGGAAAGTGTCTTTATTATCAAATTAACAGATTTTTTAGTTTCTTTAAAAATTTCTCTTTTTTTTGTAGTTTAGTTTCTCTAGATCCCCAAATTAGCAGACGACACAATACTAGTCGAGGTGCCCAATGGGTGAATCTGGGATTTTGCATCTGTGTCTAGGTCTCCCATAGCAGATGAGGCCATGCAGAATGAGGTCCCAGATGATGAATTTGGTTATACAAGCCCACTGTGGGGCATCATTAATTTCACTCTCTGGGCACCTCTTTTTGCAAATGTCCGGCACCATACATTCAGGCCTGCAAATAAATGCTATTCAGATGAGTTTCATGATCAAATGTAGCATAAATATGTACCGTAATCAAATTTACCCTAAATATGTACCGTAATCAAATGTAGCATAAATATGTACCGTAATCAAATGTAGCATAAATATGTACCGTAATCAAATGTAGCATAAATATGTACCGTAATCAAATTTACCCTAAATATGGACCGTAATCAAATGTAGGATAAATTTGTACCATGATCAAATGTAGCATAAATATGTACCGTAATCAAATGTAGCATAAATATGTACCGTAATCAAATGTAGCATAAATATGTACAGTAATCAAATTTACCCTAAATATGGACCGTAATCAAATGTAGCATAAATTTGTACCCTGATCAAATGTAGCATAAATATGTACCGTAATCAAATGTTGCATAAATCTGTACATTACTGCACCTGGCAGGTCACATTAATAAAACCGATACCTAGGATCATAAATAAATAAAAACATTTGTCTTGAAACCAGGCCATCTTCTGGTAATATCACAATGGGCGAACGATATCCAAAGAAAAAAGGATCATGTCTGTAACAAGCCTGCAAATAAGCATGTCTGTCATTTGCAGAATGAGGTCCCCCTGCACAGCAGGCTAGCATCACTAAATTCACCAACTGGGAACCTCATTCTGCTTAGGCCTAAACTGCTATGGGAGACCTAAGATCAGATTGAAGTTCCCCAGTTAAAGTCGGTGATCTTCACCCATTAATCACTTCGATTATGCATTTAATTAGGGGCTATAGAAATTGAAGAGAGCGGAAAAAGTAACTAAAACAATGTTAATTTGTGACTATAGATACTTGCCAGAAGATGAGGCCTATGAACAATGAGGTCCCAAGAGGGTGAATGTGGTGATGCTAGCCCAGTGTGGGATATCGTCACTAAATTCACACTCTGGGGACCTCGTTCTGCAAATGACTGACATGCTATTTCAAGTCTTGGTCTGCAAGACAACCGGGAGAACACAAGAATCCCTGAATATTGTCCACAAGAAACCGAATTATATTAAACCCTCAGGATGGGAGCTGCATTGGTGTAGCATTAAAGATCCTGTGCCAGTACATTCTCTTATATACATGAGTCTCCCATAGGGAACCTCGCATATATAAGAGAATGCATTGGCCTAATTGGATTACAAGATAATTGTTAGGCCAACTTATTCTCTTATAAATGCAAGACTTCCTATGGCAAAATTTCAGGTCCAGTAAAGCTCTAAGTAATCGACTTCTTAACAACCACTGCAGAATTATGGGTAACTTTTCAGGATTTAGTCGGAAATATGGCTTGTTGCCATTCATCGGAAAGCTCTCGTTGAATGGCAAAAAGCCATATTTCCGACTAAATCCTGAAAAGTTACCCATAATTCTGCAGTGGTTAAGAAGTCGATTACTTAGAACATTACTGTAGCTCCAGTCATGGAAGGGTTAACATTTAATCTGGGGGTTTCTTGTAGACGGGATCCAGGTTTCTTTGTCCATGTGTCCACGCCCATGTGTGAGTGTGTAAATATGACAGCATAAAATAAGCCTGGATATAGTGTGTCTGACATTTGAACAATGGGGGTATCATCACCAAATTCACCCTCTGGGCACCTCATTCTGCTTAGGCCCCATCTTCTGGGAAGTATCTTGTCTCAAATTAAAAAATTTTAGTTACTTTTTCCCTTCGGTTCAGTTTCTACAACCTCTAATTTTTAGAAAGATAAAATGCATAATCGAGGTGACTAATTAGTGAAAATCATCAACTTCAACTGGGGAACTTCAATCTGATACTAGGTCTCTCATAGCAGTTGAGGCATAAGCTGAATGAGGTTCACAGAGGGTGAATTTGGTGATGCTAGCCCACTGTGCAGGGTAGCATAATTAAATTCACCCTCTGGGGACCTCATTCAGCAAATGTCAGACACACTATATCCAGGCTTGTGGCATCAAACTTGGAGAAAGGATAATACACTTCATTTTATGAGCCAAGTTTCCCTGTTTTTTTACAGCTGGTGACATAAACAGCGGCAAAGACAATTTACACTTTAATGATGAATGATTATATAGAATTGGCGTAAAAGCCTGTTCTGATATGAAGAAAATTGGAAATATACAGTAATGCCCTAAATAACAGACCCCTTAACCACAGCAGAATTATGGGTAACTTTTCAGGATTTAGTCGGAAATATGGCTTGTTGCCATTCATCAGAAAGCTCTCACTAACCACAGCAGAATTATGGGTAACTTTTCAGGATTTAGTTGGAAATATGGCTTGTTGCCATTCATCGGAAAGCTCTCACAGAGCTTTCCAATCACTGAGAGCTTTCCGATGAATGCAACAAGCCATATTTCCAACTAAATCCTGAAAAGTTACCCATAATTCTGTTGTGGTTAAGGAGTCGATTATTATGGCATTACTGTACCTTGAGACTTGTTATAATAATTTAATTGCACAAGCTTTTGGTTGTTGTTGGAATTGTGGCCCGGAAGAGATACACTTTTTTTACAGACTTTTACAGTCCTTCCCATGAGGAAAACAAAGCGAAATCACTTATTTACGCTGATGGGGTCATTGTCACAAGGCTCCAGTCACATTCATAGCCAGCTTTTTAAATCAATCACAAATGTAGCCAGCTTTTCACTGTTGATCACATTCATAGCCGGCTTTTCTAATTCCATGGGTTATATGGTGCGAAATATGACGTCATCGTGTTCATGACTAAAATGTCGACGTTATGCTCCAAAACTGACTTCGTTTATCAACTTATATTGGAATATAATTTGAACATTCAAATGACATTGATCAGAAACATTAGGTTATTAGGTGAACTATTATCAAATTAAAATTCAAGTTGTTTTTTATCCATCAACTCCGTGAACCCAGAAAAATGAGATTAACCTAGTCGTGTTCATTGAGGCTCCATGATGCTGGCTACAAATGTGATCGCCATAGAAAAGCTGGCTTCATTTGTGATTAATTTGAAAAGCTGGCTATGAATGTGATCAATGCCTTGTGACAATGACCCCATCAGCCTTATTTACTTACGCAATTCAGAAGACGGGTGCAATTGTACCCATAATATAATCATAAATTGGGGTTGTCTCAAACAAAATGTCATCGTAGGATAGACATATGCCCGTATTTGAATGGAAGTGGAACAGGATCCAATTAAACTTTCAAATAGATCCAACATTGAATCGATGTTTACAGCAAATTTTATCACCCGTGAATTGAAAATTGCAAGTGCATACGGGTGCGAGAGCAATCGCGCCTATCTCATGGAAAGGACTGACTTTTATAGTTTTCTCACATTATTCACTGCGAGTGACTTAGGTCCCTTTGATGCATGTGATCAACAGATTGTTGTTCAAAGGACCAGAGGTCTTTTTGATGAGAAGGGTCCAGTTTGGACATCAGGATTGTATTATACATCATTAGGAAGCTCGTTTGAAATATATTTTGCATGGTATATATGTATGCCTGTATCTTTCTACAGCCGGATTTAAATATAAATTACCCGCTGATCTAAAATAGCAAATAAATGTGATAAAACGTTACAATTGTGACAGTAAATAGGTTTACTCGAGGAGACATGATATTTGTTCTGAATGCCACACGAGTTGTCAACTGAAAGTGGTCATTTCATGTGGTAAATATATTTTATCACAATGTTTACATAATTTCAAAAGAATACAAACTCATGACTTGGCGAAGTGACCGTCGTGCGGGAAACGTAAACAATATGTGGTTACTCTTAAATACACAGCGTATTCTGTGCTTAACATGACAGTTAGATTATAATAAGTTATTATGACCATAAGATAGCACTCTTTCTGTTAAGGCCGTGGCTCCGTTTACAGCTCCGTAAATATAGCCGTGATCTTAAATTTACACTGTGACGTCATTCACAGTTTTCTGTGTGTCTGTATAATTAAGATTTGAAACACTGCATGCATTTGGTAGCCCACATAATATATGCATCACAAAAACAGATTAGAAACTAGTTCCCACTCTCGATATATAGGCATACCGGAGTTTGCTCGGGCTATTCTCTGAATATCAGCTGAAATAAAATTTGATATTCTTGGCTGTTTGTGTCTACTTACAACATTTTGGGAAACACAAATTATAAACCCTTGCACATGTACCCCACAACTGTAGAGTATTCGTTTCTAGGCAATAGGAAGTCCCATCGTCAAAACTGAGCTGTCGCCATCGAGAATAAAAATAACATACGTCATGAGTTATGAGTATGCATGATGATGTCAAGGTGTAAATTTAATCTGTTGCTATATTTACGGTACGGTAAACGGAGACACTTCGTTCCGATAAATATAACATTCTGTGTTTATTAATGAAATTGATGACAAATCCCGCCACTAGATGTGGGCATAAACCCCGCTATAGAAAGGTATAGGTAGGATGATTCAATGTAAGGCATTATCTATCCCCAAGTCTGAGTTTAGTGTGCCTGTCATTTGCAGAATGCAGTCCTAAGAGGGTGAATTTAGTGGTGCTATCCCGCATAGGGGGGGCTAGCATCACCAAATTCACCCTCTGGGGACCTCATTCTGCATGGCCTCATCTGCTATGGGAGATTGAAGTTCCCATTTGGGAACTATTGTGATGTACACCCATTGGGAACCTCAATTATGCAATGTGTGGTCTGCCAATTTGGGGATATAGAGAAACTAAACTAAAAAAGAAATAGAATCTATATACAATGTATATGTGAAGAGTTTCTATAGAAATTTGATAATAAAGAAACTTTTCAGAGAAGATGAGGCCTAAACAGAATGAGGTCCCCAGAGGGTGAATTTAGTGATGCTAGCCTGCTATGTGGGATAGAATCACTAAATTCACCCTCTGGGGACCTCATTCTGCAAATGACAGGCACATTAAACTCAGGCTTTAATATCTATTCCTAACGATTTGACTAGTTGCTTTACGTTGAAGATAATTTGGGATACAGAGCTGGTGTGGCCTTTGGGATAGAAGGAATTAGTTACACTGAAACTGTATTGGATATGTCATACCATATGAAATATTTTTATTTGAAGTCATTCTTTGTGTAATTCATGAACCAATATGACAACATATGTTGGATACACATACATATTACATAGTAAATATCACTTGAAATGATAAAATCTTTGAAAAATAAACTTTTAATTAAACAACAATCTACAGTCATTTTCTGCACCAAATCTAAACATTCTACACCTGAGACTGAGAAGTAATTAGCCTGAGACTTCTCTGGTATTCTCAAGTAAAATATTAAAACAGATGTTAACTCTTTATTTCAGGGGCAGAAGAGATTGACCCTAAAATAGTATATTTAGAAATGTAAGTTTGGAGGATTTCAGTCATTTTGCAAGCTAATAGTTTATCTAGTTGCAATTATGAAAACTCTGACCTGCAGGTTCTATGCAAATTATATCAGGGTTAACTCGGACACAAAAATAGTTATAAGGATACCAACGGAATGATCAAATACAAAGCAATAAAATGTGCTAAGAATCGACTTCATCAACCTTCTATTGATACTATACAAGCTAAATTTTCGGAATATATTTGTATTATTGTGAAAACAATTTTTTTTAAACACAACGAATCTTACATATAAACAGTAACCTAAGTGGTTTAGAAAAAAATCGGTATTATTCTGTGAGAATAATATTCTGATGGATTCAACAACTGTGGTGACACTGGAAAGGTGAGATATTTCTACTTTAAATTAATTGAAATCCACAACACAATAATATGCTTTATATTCAATCATTCCTCGAGTCATTATCAGCGATATCTGTCTTAATTTCATACTTGGTAATATCAGAGAAGACTCAGGCTAAGAAATGCTAACTTCTACCTATCTACAATGAACACTGAGTTAAATTTGAGGACCCGATATAATATGACAAAAGATTTATACTCTCTAAAACTAGTATCTATTAAAGTTACTTCTAATAGTCAATTGCACATATTCAAATCTTTATTTTACACTCCACCTAAAACTAGACTTGATTGTAACATCATCTCCTCTAAGTAGAATATCATTTAAAGAGACTCAAGGCATTCGAAGTGGGTTCATGTAAAGTGGGTTCATGTAAAATAAAGTGGGTTCATGTGATGTGTGTTCATGTGATGTGGGTTCATGTGATGTGGGTGCATGTGATGTTTGTTCATGTGATGTGGGTTCATGTGATGTGAACCAGATGTGGGTTCATGTGATGTGGGTTCATGTAAAGTTTGTTCATGTGATGTGGATTCATGTAAAGTGTGTTCATGTAAAGTGGGTTCATGTGATGTGGGTTCATGTGATGTGGGTTCATGTAAAGTGGGTTCATGTAAAGTGGGTTCATGTAAAGTGGGTTCATGTGATGTGGGTTCATGTGATGTGGGTTCATGTGATGTGGGTGCATGTGATGTTTGTTCATGTGATGTGGGTTCATGTGATGTGAACCAGATGTGGGTTCATGTGATGTGGGTTCATGTGATGTGAACCAGATGTGGGTTCATGTGATGTGAACCAGATGTGGGTTCATGTGATGTGGGTTCATGTAAAGTTTGTTCATGTGATGTGGATTCATGTAAAGTGTGTTCATGTAAAGTGGGTTCATGTGATGTGGGTTCATGTGATGTGGGTTCATGTGATGTGGGTTCATGTGATGTGGGTTCAAGTAAAGTAGGTTCATGTGATGTGGATTCATGTAAAGTGTGTTCATGTAAAGTGGGTTCATGTGATGTGGGTTCATGTGATGTGGGTTCATGTGATGTGGGTTCATGTGATGTGGGTTTATGTGATGTGGGTTTATGTGATGTGGGTTCATGTGATGTGGGTTCATGCGAAATCACAATTTTGTTTACAAAAGTCTGTAAAACAACTGTCATCAAAAAGTACATGTAAAAATAGATTAACTTTGTTCTTATTTTCATTATTCAAGACGCATAAACTGAATTAACGCTCCCAAATTACTATATCTTTGGCTTCGGGAGTAAAAAATACTTGATTCGAGTCGAGGAACCCACCCATCAAAGCGGAGAGTGATCAGATATTGATTTTTGAGATTTGTTATTTCCCCCAGTGGCCCAGTGGCCCAGCAATTATTCGTCTCAGACCAAACTGCGGATGAAGATGGATAATTCTAAAATCAATTGGCTTTGGTTGTTAGATATTTGACAATCTGTCAAATTTTGTTGAACAAAATGTTGATAAATAACACTTTTATAGCAATTTTATACTACAGTTGACAGTGGTTAGCATTATTCTTTGGCAATTAATCGATTTTGATAACTGAAGAGGAATTTCAGGAAATGTTGTTGTTGTTGTTGTTGTAATCTGATGATATGGGGACCATTGAATCGGATTGAGTACTTTTAATAACTCTCCACTAACAAGATTTCACAAATCGAAACCATTGTTATGTAAACATTACTGTTACAGTGGCATTACCGATCAAAGTCCAATAAGATACCAGAGTTTAATCATAAGGTCAAAGCATTGAAATATATTCTGAGAATCTTATTTTAGACTAAAATATTTTAACTTACTGCATGAATAGCCTTGTTGAAAATCACTAACAGTTTTGTTTAGATAACAATGGTTTCAACACGCAAAGAATATAAGAAAAAAGTTTATCTATTTCTCGATGTTCTTATTGGTGATGAAGTTTTTATGGACTTAACATTTTTACTCACTGCGAGTGTCTTGGGTCCATTTAACCACATGGAAGCGTATTAAAAGCACACATATCCTCTGTACACATTGTCTCATACATTATGTAATCATATTTATATATATTAGCCAAAGTACTCAGCAGCACAGAATAGCGAGGTTTAGATTGAACACTTCTATGAACCTTTCTTTACTAAATGGCTTCACCCATCCAGTTATGGAGGTATGAATTGGAATGGCCCATTATTCATCTGGAGGGATGTTCAGGAAATAAAAGCAGATGACAGAAAATACAAGTGCAGAAGGATCCCTATTCATTGGAGGGAAATATTCAGATAATAAGTTGAACAAACGGCGCTGTGAACAAACGGCGCTGTGAACAAACGACGCTGTTTGTTGAACTTATTATCTGAATATTTCCTGAAGGGAACGACTGATGAGTAATTATCCCATAGGAAATGTTCAGATAATAAGTTCAACAAACGACCATAGGTCGTTTGTTGAACTTATTATCTAAACATTTCCCTCAATAAATAGGACTCCTTCTGTACTGTTATTTATCATCTGCTTTGATCACCTTAACATAACATCTCTTTAAATGAATAATAGACCATTCCGATGTGTACTTTTTAACTGACTGGGAGAATCCATTTAGTATAGACCAGGTTAAGCACCATCATACTATACTATTCCTCACAGTGTGGAGGGAGATTGTGTCCAACAGTAACTCAACTGCAGTCTGTTGATAAACTCAGAATATTACGGAATGTGAATTCTTACACACAAGTATCGGCTTTATTTAATGCTCATGAAAGTGTGGCACATTTGATGTCTCATTGGCAACTAATGAAACCGCTATGGAATATTACCCAGACTTTGTTTGGAAAAAAACATAGCTGTCTGACATACAGTATACTATTTTTCCAACTTGGGTACAGAGAATTATTGTCTGTTGTGTTTGACAGTTGACGCTAAAAGTGTTTTCAGTCTAAACCTCCTCATTATTTATGATTGTACACAGTTTATTGGATGTTTACTTTCAAGGGCAAGTCTGCAAATAGTGTGTCTGTCATTTGCAGAGTTAGGTCCCCCCAGAGGGTGAATTTAGTGATGCTATCCCGCAGTGGGGTAGCACCACCAAATTCACCCTCTGGGGACCTCATTCTGCTTAGGCCTTATCTTCAGGGAAGTATCTATAGTCTCATATTAACATTGTTTTTTATTACTTTTTCCCTTCTGGGAAGTTTCTATCTCCCCAAATTTGCAGAAGATAAAATGCTCAAGGTGACTAATGGGTGAAATTTCAATCTGATCCTAGGTCTCCCATAGCAGTTGAGGCCTAAGCAGAATGAGTTCCCAGAGGATGAATTTGGTGATGTTAGCCCACCATGCAGGATAGCATCACTAAATTGACCCACTGGGGACCTTATTCTGCAAATGACAGACACACTATTTGCAGGCTTGTTCAAGGGAAGAGAAGGTTTGATTGTCTCAACCAGATCAGCAGAAGCTCAACTAAGTTTGATATATTTAGAATCAAGCCTTGAAATAGTGTGTCTGTCATTTGCAGAATGAGGTCCCCAGAGGGTGAATTTAGTGATCCTACCCCGCATAGCGGGCTAGCATAACCAAATTCACCTTCTGGGAACCTCATTCTGCTGAGGTGTAAGCAGAATGAGGTCCCCAGAGGGTGAATTTGATGATGCTAGCCCACTATGCAGGGTAGCATCACTAAATTCACCCTCTGGGGACCTCATTCTGCAAATGACAGACACACTATTTCAAGGCTTGTTTAGAATAAGTGTTTTCAGTTTAACCTTTTGATTACATTTAGTTCCATGGTTCATTACTCATTTATAGTGAAGTTCAGATTTTAGTAACACTCCAAGAGCAGGGTTCACGCTGTTCGTGGGCAAATTGGCCAATTATTTTTCGAAGATGGCACAAGAAAATTTCATTTGGCCAAATGGTACTGTGCAAATTTAAATGTGAGTATGATAGTCCTAAAATGAATCAATGGGAATCAAATAACTAATCTTCAGAGGGTAATCAATTATCAAAGGGTTAAATATTTTCAGTGAATTTTTTAAGTTGTAGTATTAGCCCTTTCATGACTGGAGCTGCACTGGTGCAGCATTAAAGACCCTGGTTCAGTGCATTCTCTTATATATGCGAGTCTCCCATTGGGAGCCTCACATATATAAAAGAATGCACTGGCTTAATAATAATGTATAGCATTTGTAAAGCGCCTTTCCCATGAGGCCCAAAGTGCTCAAAGTTTTACAATTATTACCCCGATGAGCCTGAACATTCAGTAATCATCTACTGCTCCCCGGGGACAGGGGGAGGTACAGCCAGTGGTTTACCAGGTCAATGTAAATAATGTATTCTCTTAAATATGTGAGGCTCCCTATGGGAGACTCTCATATATAAGAGAATGCACTGGCACAGGGTTTTAGCTAAATTTCAGGAAGCTCCAGTAAAGAAAAGGTTAACACAAGAAAGTAAAAATGCAAAGTAAGTGTTTTTTATATATAAACACCTCAAAAAAGTTATTTCCCACCTGATATACAGTAATGCCCTAAGTAATCGACTCCTTAAACACAGCAGAATTATGGGTAACTTTTCAGGATTTAGTCGGAAATATGGCTTGTTGCCATTCATCGGAAAGCTCTCCCCGAGAGCTTTCCGATGAATGGCAACAAGCCATATTTCCGACTAAAAGTTACCCATAATTCTGCTGTGCTTAAGGAGTCGATTACTTAGGGCATTACTATATTTGAGGATATCTAAAGATATGGTAAACAGAATGCTATGAAACTGTGGGATGGTATTCTCTTATATTCTTGTTGGATGAAAGGGTTAGTTTCCGCTCTCATAATGGTTATGTGACATTTGCATTGAGCACCACCTCCGCACAAACTGCTCACTCAAGACATATAAGCATTCAGCGGGTTGACATTAGCCGACTTCACCAGTCCTTATATACTGAATATATATAAGTAAAAATTTCCCGACAATCAGTCTCAGGATTCGTGAGATACAGTGTATTATTAACCATCCCTTAACTAACACTATTTCTGATTGGGTAAAAGCCGCCACGTGATAATCCGGGAAAATGTCATATTGGACTCCCGAATGTCATATTGGACTCCCAGGTGTGCAATATGACTTTTTTATCAGGACTCGGTGACATCACGAATTAACTATTGCGAAATGAATCGGTGAAATTGTGATGAACGTGCAACACTGATGGATTTAGAGACATTACACTTTCGCATTGAGTTTTTTTTTCATTTCCGTGTTTACTGTTCCAAATCATGCTTTCTGATTATCAAATACAGGCTTTTATAGAGAATTAAGTGCCGACAAATACCAAAAATAACCACTAAAGTTTTATTCCCAAAATTTGGATTAACATACAGATGGATAATAAAAATGTCATTAAACAATGTTGTGTACAGTATCAGTTTTTCTTGTACTCATCCAGGTTGTGGTGAAAAGTCATATTGGACTCAACACTGCGTGTCTCGTCCAATATGACTTTTCACCACAACCTGGACAGGTACAAGAAAAACACATACTGTACACAACATTGTATAATAACTTTGTAATATTTCAGGGGGGAACTTACTTAATTTGATGTGTTTATATTGTGTATTATGGCAAATAGATAAAACATGGCAATGGGTTGACAGAGCTCATGCAGATTGCACATATAATATAGACAATCTATCTCTAGGGTACCAAGTTAAAACGACATTAGCTTTTCATAAAACGTAAACAAACACTCCCGAGTGTTCTCTTTCCAATGTATGCTATAATATACATATAAGCAACATGTGTGGCTTAAAAATTCTATCGATTATTTTACAGACAAATTATAAAAGATAGCACGAGCTTATAGAGACATTAGTTTAAATACTGATACAAGATTGTTATGGTCCACATCTGTCTGCAGTTATTCTGACAAAACACACAGGGTACAGAAATAAAGTATCTGGAAAATAATATATCTAAGCCTTTCATGACTGGAGCTACGCTGGATCAGCATTAAAGATCCTGTGCCAGTGCATTCTCTTATATACTCGAGTCTCCCATAGTGAGCCTCGAATATATAAGAGAAGGCTTACAAGGTCAAGGTATATATTGTTAGGCCAATGTATTCTCTTATATATGCGAGGCTCCCTATGGAAGGCTCGCATATACAAGAGAATGCATTGGCACAGGGTTTTCGCAAAAATTTCAGGAAGCTCCAGTCATGGAAGGGTTAAGCAAGGCATAAACGAACATAGAATAATATTACCACGCAGGCCTCAGCTTATACAGGGGACTTGGAATGAATAGAATGGAAATACAACCTACATACTCTTATATAACCAGGTTCAAACAAGGACTTTTAAACCTTCCTATACTTCCTATAGTTTATATATTTTGGGACTTCTGTCTGTTTGTTTGTTAGCAATGGCCGGGAAAACGGCCCGACGGATTTCGACGAAATTTGATACCTAGGGATACTTTTGTTCAGGGAGTGTTTTGGACGGGTCAAATCGTGACCCCGACCTTCAAAATGGTCAATTCAAGGTAAAATTGCGCATTTCGACGGATGAAAGCAGAGGGGAAACAGCCTGGACGAATTCGGGTCACCCCGCTAGTAGTATATATTGAAGTCTATTGGTCTATTATTCATCTGGATGGGTGTTCAGGAGAAATAAGCAGATGACAGAAAATACAAGTGCAGAAGGAGTCCTATTTATTGGAGGGAAATGTTCAGATAATAAGTGGTAGTTTGTTGAACTTATTATCTGAACATTTCCTGAAGAATAACTACTCGTCAAAGAGTATTTAGTAAAGAAGGGGTTTAATAAAGTATTCTCTTTTATGAGTTGAGATGAATAGTCTCATTTCTTCAACCCTTTTCTGTAGCCAGATAAAAGTTAAGTCTTCTAAAATTGCCTCTTAGGGCTGGGACCAGCTGGGACCATCAAAAGTTTTTATAACGATAATAATTCCTTTCATCATTGAAGTGGTGCCAAGAGATTAGTATCACCCCATCACAACAAAGTCGTTTGTGTTTTACAACTTTTATAGTTAGTCCTCTTATTTTATAGTTAGTCCTCTTAATTATCCCTTACATGATGGGAGCTGGCTGGTGCAGCATTAAATATCCTGTGCCAGTGCATTCTCTTATAAATGCGAGTCTCCCATATGGAGCTTCACATATAATTATAAGATAATGCAGGTCAAGGTAAATATTGTTAGGCCAATGTATTTTCTTATATATGTGAGGCTCCATAAGGGAGACTCGCATTTATAAGAGAATGCATTGGCACAGGGTTTTCGCAAAATTTCAGGAAGCTCCAGTCATGGAAGGTTCAATTATGTGATCTGTGAGTCTGAGGAATTTCATATGTGGATTTTGAGCAGGAATGTGTCCAGACAGTTTAGTGGGATGTCCAATTTGGAACTTCCAACAAACCCCTCCCCTTGAAATGGAGCGATATTCAATTTGCACAACCCTTATATGATTGTAATTTTAAATTTCAGTCCAAAAATTTAACTAAAAGTAGAATAATAATTATTTTTTTTGTCTAAAAAAAACAATTTGCACATGAAATAATGGATGGAAAATCAACCTGTTTTCGTGTCCTGAAATTTCCAACTAATCTTTTGGCAGACATGAAATTTTCCAACTTGAACATTTTGGCCAAAATTTGGATGGGGGGAGGGGGTGAGACACCTCATAAACCCTCTCAGTCACCAGTTCCCAAAGTCTGTACTAAGCTGAGCCCTGCTAATGTGTAAAACAAGATTCCTGATATTTAAGCTGCTTTAACCCTTTGAGTGCCAGGTCAATTTTTGTATCAACCCATATACCCTGTGCCAATGCATTCTCTTATATATGCGAGTCGACCATAGGTCGCCTCGCATATATAAGAGAATGCATTGTCCTAACAATTTTAGGTTTAGGACCGATGAGATCGTCCCCTGGCACTCAAAGGGTTAATCTACACATTTCTTAAAATGTACTGTTTTTATCAGTGCAAACTCATTTCACTGACCATAATATTAAAGATATGGATGATCTTCGTGATGGGGCCAAACCATGTCACTGTGATGAATACATTCTTTCCTCGGGTTAAAGTGACACATGTCTGTTAGAATGGCTACAGGATAAGCCACAAATACTAGTACATGTTTTGGAAATGTGTAGATATTGTTAAAATATAAAGCCAACATGCTAAATCAAAGACCTGAGACACCATCAAGAGATCCTATGAAACTCTCATGCCTGAGGTCCCCAGCGGGTAAATTTAGTGATGCTATCCCACACAGCGGGCAAGCATCACTAAATTCAACCACTGGGGACCTTATTATGCTTAGGCCTCGTCTTCTCTGGAAAGTTTCTTTATTAACAGATTTCTATAGAAACTTCTTCACATAGATTCTATATCTTTTTTAGTTTAGTTTCTCTTATCCTCAAATTGGCAGACGACACATTGCATAATCGAGGTTCCCAATGGCTGTACATCACAATATCCACCATTTGGGAACTTAAATCTGATTCAATGTCTCCCATAGCAGATGAGGCCATGCAGAATGAGGTTCCCAGAGGGTGAATTTGGTGATGCTAGCCCACTATGCGGGATAGCATCACTAAATTCACCCTCTGGGGACCTCATTCTGCAAATGACAGGCACACTAAACTCAGCTTTCTTAAGTTCATTTGTAATAGTCGATTAATTAGAGCATTACTGTATAAATGATAAGGGTGACAGTGACATATGTTACCTGCCCGGACTCCTTTTGAAAACACTACCCTAATCTTTCAAATTAGATTTCAAGAAGGTAATATTAGTATCAGTAAGCATATCATCCCTAATGTATTGCTTATTGTGAAAAAAAAAAAGACTCTGATTTCTGATATAGCATGAAGGGCATAAAAATCAAGAGATTTTGCTAATCAACAAACAAATAGCACTATATTGATAACTTTGCATCATCCATGTAAGTTAACATGCAAAGAAAAACTAAACACACTGGTAAAGATAAAGATAAGAATAAAAAAAAAAGTAATTGTTAAGAAAAGAAAAAAAAACGTCTCATTTTAGGTCAATAAACAGTTTTCATCACCTTTAGCATAACATAGCTTTCAGCATAACATAGCCTTTAGCATAATATAGCCTGTTATGTTCATAAAATCATAGAAGAATACTGAAAGGTTAAAAATGTAACGTACTGTGTTACAAGTATATAACATTACCAAAGAGCCCCTGAAAAATATCAAAACAGTCATTTCCAACATCATTTAGGAATATTTATATATATTTTATACCTTTTTAATTTTCTCAATATTGTAATACAAACCACACCCCAAAGCTTTGTGTTCATAGATCGATGAATACAGTAGATTATGCATTTATGCAGTTATACAGGCTGTTTCAAGAGATGTAGAATATAAAAGTCAACTGCAGAAATGAACAATGCAAACCATACATAATAGTCGTTAAAACGTTGTGTTCAAATTTGCAATTTTAGATTCGAGTATGTGTTGTTATATGTGGCATAACAATTACAACTGTGTAAGGTGTACACATATGTTTGTAAGTCATGTGGGAATGGTCACTAACCCATAGTATTGGACACCTGGTGCCCCATGCTGAATGTAGTCACCAAAATAAATGCATCAATTGGATAATAAGTGGAAATGGAAAGTGATTCATTTTCACTCACACCTGATATGCATAATTTACATCAATTAAGATTTTTTTTGCATTTCATAAAGTGAAAAAAGTCATAATTTGCTTGATCATGACCAACCAGAGGAATAAATAGCAATGTTCTCAGACATCACTGAAGAGGGTCTCATTCAAAATTGGTTATTCTATTTTTGAAAATTTTCAAAATTCAATCTCTTATTTATCTAAAATAAAAAATTAGGATTAATTTCGTTGAAGATGTAAAGTTTAGAAGGCACAGGAAGAGATAGTCACAGTCCACTTTTCATGACCAATACTTAAAGGGAGACTCTACCTAAATCCAGACATTTTTGGGCAGAGTTATCTACCATCGCTCCGCTGAGATACCACTGCCATAAGGACATTTGGTGAGGATTTCTTACGTGTTCTTAGTTCTTATGTTTTACGATTAAAATTGTCTATATCTGGCTCAGTTTGTATTGTTCTTATCAATACCGAAAGAATTATCATTATTGCAAACTCTTGGTGGTCAAAATAAGATAATAGGTGACTAAATGTAGTTCCGACGATATGTAAAAATAGATGTATCGGCCCGCAAAGTAGTGAATGAGAATTAAATACACTCACGTACAGTAATGCCCTAAGTATCGACTCCATAACCACAGCAGAATTATGGGTATCTTTTCAGGATTTAGTCGAAAATATGGCTTGTTGCATTCATCGGAAAGCTCTCGGGGAGAGCTTTCCGATGAATGGCAACAAGCCATATTTCCGACTAAATCCTGAAAAGTTACCCATAATTCTGCTGTGGTTTTGGAGTCGATTACTTAGGGCATTACTGTACACAAAGAACTACACATAACAATATAATAATTATAACGAACATGGGTAAAAGGCTTAACCATTTACTCATGTTCATTATAATTAGCATGTTGTTTCCATCGTCCATAGATTACATTAGTCTATTATGCACTCATTCCTGACTCAAATTAGGTACAGTCATCCCTTAACCCTTTACCCAACAGAAGGGCCCTGTGCCAATGCATTCTTTTATATATGCGAGTCGACCATAGGTCGCCTCGCATATATAAGAGAATGCATTGGCTTAACACATTAAAAATTATAAAATTGTTAAAGAATGTAAGAAAAAATGGTAAAAAAAGATTTTTTTTAGGCCAATGCATTCTCTTATATATGCGAGGCGACCTATGGTCGACTCGCATATATAAGAGAATGCATTGGCACAGGGCATAACTGTAATCATCACAATGTGGTCAATGAACCGGTTCGAATGATATCCATATTTGTATGGTTCTATTGAGACAGACCGAAGATATTTTTAGGCTGTTGAAGCTTTATTTGGCCGGTTTTGGCCGGTTTGTTGGGTAAGGGTTAAGAGTGTTATTTATCCAGATGTTTTTGTGACGAATTGTGGTGACAAAGAGAAAGAAAGTGGATTGATCAGAGAAACTTTAGAATGTAACCAGTTCCATGCAAGTGACTTCAGTAAAACCAGATTATGTCCACAAAAGGAGAAACTGTCTTTAATTGACATTTATTTTTTCTGAATATTTTCAAGGCATTTAAACATAACTAATGAGAAAATCATCTCACTGAGAAAGACATATGTGGTTTGGTAATGGCACAATGAAATGAATAAATTATAAATCTCAACATATGCACTATAAACTCCCTATGTTTATCACATTTTCATCAATAATTCCTTCTCAAATAAAAAAAAATTGTATCAGCAGTTACTGAAGTAAAAAAAACTTCCAGTCTGTGTTACTCAGCTCTCATTAAAGGTGGATTATTGAATTATTCCACATCTAAATTCATAAAATGTGAAAAATATCACAAATATAAATATTCACACAACTGTAACTGTCATTTTATAATACAGATGCTTCCTTAAAAGCTCCACTGATATAAAATAGTACTATTTGTTATAACAGTTTAACTAAAATGTCCAATAAATTATTATTTTATTTTTTTATTCTCAAGTTCAACTATTTTTTATGAAAATGTAATAAACACAATAGTTCAGTTCTCACTGTAGCATACAACATTTCTTCTTTTGTGAGATGAAGGTATTATTTTCATTCGACGTATGTCTCACAAAAACAAGCCTGCAAATAGTGTCTGTCATTTGCAGAATGAGAGCCCCAGAGGGTGAATTTAGTGTGCTATCCATCACAGCGGGCTAGCATCACAAAATCCACCCTCTGGGAACCTCATTCTGCTTAGGCCTCATCTTCTGGGAAGTATCTAAAGTCTGAAACTAACTTTTTCCCTTCTGGGAAATTTCTATATCCCCTAATTTGGAGAAGATAAAGGCAGTTGAGGCCTAAGCAGAATGAGGTTCGCAGAAGGTGAATTTAGTGACGCTAGCCCACTGTACAGGATAGCGTCACTAAATCACCCTCTGGGAAACTCATTCTGCAGATGACAGACAAACTATTTTCAGGCTTGCACAAAAATAATCGCCAAGATCTTATCAGAGAAGAATTGTTATACTCCACTATGAGCTCTAAAATATCGCTTGCGTATCTGACATGACAAGGAATATACATATATAAATGAACTGTCTGTCTTTGCACTAGGAAATGGGAAAAAAAAGAAAACGTGATTATCAAATCCAACAACAATAGTAATTTACAATCTACGACGATGACCATCTGTCGCACGACTCATAATCCATATTCAACGACATTCAACAACATTCATGTTAGCGCTCTTCTCTGTGCAGTAATGCTTTAATTAATCGACTCCATAACCACAGCAGAATTATGGGTAATTTTTCAGGATTTAGTCGGAAATATGGCTTGTTGCCATTCATCGGAAAGCTCTCCCCGAGAGCTTTCCGATGAATGGCAACAAGCCATATTTCCGAATAAATCCTGAAAAATTACCCATAATTCAGCTGTGGTTATGGAGTCGATTAATTAGGGCATTACTGTACATTTAAACTCATGGAGGACTAAGATTCGTATTCTACAAGATGGCTCTCTATTTCAAAGTTCATATGGGGAATGACTGATGGTTTCAATGTGGTCTTGGGATTTTGACCGATAAAGTTTGCTAAATTTTCTCCTGTTCCAAAACCCAAACCATGCTGAATCAGTCATTTATTACTTATATTTACATACTTTAATAAATTACCAATTAGAATTTTTATATCATAATAATCATCTTATTTGATCAACTTAGATGGAATCCATGGAGCGGCTAATCTCTCAATTCATCCATGTGCAATTCAAATTAGCCCAATAACAGATTCAAGTTAGTCCAATAACAGATTCCTGTCAGCCCAATAACAGATTCCCGTCCGCCCAATAACAGATTCCCATCACCACACTATCAAAGTCAAACATGATAATTAACCCTTTATATTCTAATTGGATTGATTGATTGATTGATTGATTGATTGGGGTTTAATGTCAATTTCAGCAACTAAGGCCATATCACGACATTGCCCGTTTTAGTGTCGGAGGAAATCCGCACACTTACAGCTATTCTAACAGTGATTCGAATGGCTGATAAACTCGTCGACCATGTGCGGCAAACCACCGGCCATCGGCGAGTAACTGACAACCCCACCAGATAATGATTTCGAGTTACAAAATGAAAACATGTGGACTTAAACCCTTATCGCCAGTGCTGGAGGGCAAAACAGCTTTGAGTTGTACTCCTAACCGATTGAGCCATGGAGGCACCTATTTTAAATGGATTCTCCCATTAAGTTATAACAGTATATATTGGAATGGCCTATTATTCATTTCGAGGGTTAATCAGTCTATAAGTCGTTAATTATGCAGACGACATCTCTGGTGATTTCCGGGGACTTTGTGGTTATTGAATTATGACAGCTTAAAATGACAGACAATCTAGTTACTAGTTTATGACCAAATTGACGCAGGAGGCATAGCTATCATGACGCTATGGGAAAATCGGAAGCAAATTAGGTGTATGAAAATATATAGTGCTAAATGTGTTTTCAGACCTAGTCATGGTCCTTCAGTTCCATATGAACTTTGAAACAGCGAGAGCCATTTTAACTCTGATAAAAAGCTCAACTCATGGAGACGGCTGAGTGATTCAGCTGTAATTGCACCAGTTGATTTATTAGTGATTATTTCCATCAACGGACATGTGCAAGTTTCAAAGAGACAGCTTTTTAGGTAAATGGGAGAACTCGCATATATAAAAGAATGCATGGGCACATGGTTTTCTCAAAATATCAGCATGCTCCAGTCATGGAAGGGTTAAGATCAGTCTAAGGTGATAACATGGTTGACACTGATTGTTCGTTGACTGATTGGAATAAATAGAAACGGCCAGTCACCAGAGGCTATCATGAGAATGGGTTGATTGGCGAATGGGCGTAAAATAGTTCTGCAGCTAACTACCACTCATCTTTGAAAGTTGCCGCGTCTAGACACATGTGTATTATGTCACTCTAGTTAATCAATATCGATTGTCATGACAGAAAACACTATCTAATGACTAGTATATGTTCTGGAAACAAGATTTGTGAAATACCTCACAACATAAAACTGTAAGCAGAGCCTTGCTTATTTTCAGAATTATTACGAAAATCAAATTTTGTGTCAGCGCCTCAACGATTATACTGTCACACATCATTCGCTTACATACTGTAATGCTCTAAGTAATCGACTCCTTAACCACAGCAGAATTATGGGTAATTTTTCAGAATTTAGTTGGAAATATGGCTTGTTGCCATTCATCGGAAAGCTCTCAGTGAGAGCTTTCCAATGAATGGCAATAAGCCATATTTCAGACTAAATCCTGAAAAATTACCCATAATTCTGCTGTGGTTAAGGAGTCGATTACTTAGGGCATTACTGTACTGTCAGAGTTGATACATGCAGAAACACCATCTCTCTCATCTTTCTTCATACCAATAAAATCAACTATTTTCAACATTCCATACAGATGTGATATGAATCAGGGGCTGAGCCCTGGGCGGAAGAAAACCTAGACATTAAACAAATTAACAACAAGGTGACACAAAATTATGCATCACTAAATTCTACCAGGAGGAAAAATTATTATCTATATATTGGTGAATAGGTCAAGCTCCAACAATTATCATGAGATCTAGATGCAGCACTGGTACACCCAGTCTGCGTTCAGATGAAAAAAAATGATATATTTCGTCTGATTCCTTCTCCATACAAAAATATTACTCCATTGAAATGTCCCATCCAATATTCAATCAAATTAGCAAGACAAAGGAACTTGCACAAATGAGAATCGAGTATCGGGGATTCCTGGAAATTCCCATTTCGATTGTCAGTTTTAAATTTTCCGCCTTCGTCTTAAAATAGAATTTACACGTGGCTCTTTGTTGTTTGTAAACACAGCTGTTTAACAATTACAACATTAGTCAGGCAGCGATACCGAGAGCCAAGATAAACGATGTAACTAAATTCACAAACAGCACAAAACAAGTTGCTTTTATTTCGCGCTAGCACTTCACAGGGGTTGTTAGTGCAACCATTGTTACAACACGATTCGAAACCAAAAGTACTTCAGTGTCAACCATTTCTACATTTAGCGCGTGTGACGTCACCGCATGATGTGTAGTTGTTAATAACTTGGGTATGCTGACTTGCCTTAGTAGTGATTTCGTCTGCGGAAGTGATCAGACAATAGAACGTAGATGTTCTAATCGGCTTGAGGGACACCAGTCCCAGTGTTCTTCATGTCATTTTGTTTTTAATTCATTCCAACAAAACATGAGTCTAATTTGTATTTGCTCTAAGTCAGAAAACCTAGCAAGGAGTTACTAATAACGGAGTGATCAGCATCCACCCTATCACTGCTGAATGGATTCTCCCATTCAGTTTTAAAACTATACATTGAGATAGTCTATTCTTCATAAGAAGGGGTGCCAAGTTCATACAAGCAGACAACAGGCAGAAAAATACCCTGTGGATTACTATTCAGATAAATAAGATATAAACACTTTCTATACTAAAGACACATTACTGATTCCCATTCATTCATTTGTAAAGATCTTCAGATAATAAGTTCATCAAACAGCATTAGGTCATTTGTTGAACTTATTATCTGATCATCCTTACAAATGAATGAATGGGAATCAGTAGAGTGTTTTTAGTATAGAAAGTGATTATATCTCAAAGATGACAGATCAACCCTTTGAGTGCCAGGTCCGATTTTTGTATCAACCCATATACCTTGTGCCAATGCATTCTCTTATATATGCAAGTCGACCATAGGTCGCCTCGCATATATAAGAGAATGCATTGGCCTAACAATTGTTTTTTTTGTTTTTTGTTTTACAATTTTTTACAATTTTAATAATTTATTCTTATATTCTTTAACAGATTTATTTTGTAGGTTTAGGGCCGATGAGATCGGCCCCTGTGAGATCGGCCCCTGGCACTCAAAGGGTTAACTAAACTAATGAGTAATTATTGAAGCTTGACTCCTTCAACTCAACTATCACATTTTGTTCTTAGATTTATGCTATGATCGATCAATCTCATTATGCTCCACTTCTGACACCATCTCACAACCTCCGTCGCTGGTCGTCGTACTCAGATCTCCGTCGATGCTCATCCGCACGGTCCCATTACGACAAACAACTCCTTCATCCTTTTGAGAATCACCATGACTTGAAATATCACCGTTCGAGTCAGAACTCTTAACCGAAGTTTTCGACGGACTTTCTTGCTTGATTGGTCGCGTCAAAGCTTGCAAGAGTTCTGAAAGAACCTCGGTCTCTTTCTCCTCGATCAGATCGAAATGCACAGTAAACACCATGAAGTGCGTGAACAGAGTATTGAGATGTGAGTGTAAGTCGAGAACGAGAATCTCTTTATAATGCGCATGATATAAATGTGCCATCACATGGAACAGGTATTTATTGATTTTCTTGAGTGTTGCTTCAAACACTGATTTTTCTGGAAAGGCATGACCTGAAAAATAGAATTATTTGTTTTATTCCACACCCATTTACGTGAGGCACATGTATTCAACGGAAACCCGGACATTGAATATATATTATTGTATACCTCTAGTGGAATACAAGCCGGAACTCTTTTTGTTGACGTTGTTGCCAAGAAATATAACGCACATTACCTCAACGATCTGCTTTGGGTGATGTCCGATCATTACTGGTTATTCATCAGACTTAAATCACAATATAGGTGGCTGTAGTATCAATGGAGCTGACAGTCAAGAATTGAACTTATCTGACAATGGTGTAGAATAAATACAGAACACAAAATGCGTCATAATCTCGAATCTTTGATCGAACTCATTGCAGATGGTGCATGGTTACATTTCGCTTGAGCTATCGTCTCGCGAAATATATTCATGCGCCATCCGCAACTCAATTGATAAAAGATTCTTGATTAAGATGCGCGTTGATTTTTGTCTATATATATCAACTTCTGTTGTCAAAATATGCACATTTGCATCACATACAGTGTTGAAAGATGTATTCAGGGTTCCATACCACTTTTTAAGAACCCTTACCTTTTATTTAGATTCTATCGTATCCAATAACATGTTTAGAACAAGAAGTGCTACAAGAAAGATGCTATATTGTACGATATTTAATTTTCTATGAATTAGGGCCCTGCGAATCGGGCATTTTCATTTCGAATCGAATCTCGAATCGAATCAGCCAAATGATTCCGAATCGCATCGAATCTCGAATCGTATCATTACATCAGTCGTATCAATAGTGAAGATGTAGATATCTCTTACTGAGTGTATCCATTTACTAACTTCGTTATGTGATCGTCGGTATATATTGTATATATTATCCATAAATGGATCAAATTCGCATTTAACCAATTAAGTGTGCAATCTTTGTGGCTATCTCTGCTATAAAATATAAAAATGTTATCATAAGCAATAATGAAGTCAGTAAGCATTCACGTAGCTGAAGTTCGACATGAAATGTTGCTAGATCAGTTTCATTAGTCGTGCAATGCTTCAGTGGTCTATATATTATAACTCTATAATTGTTTGTAATGTGTGGTCTTTCGATTTATCATAAACTATCTTCGCGAAAAAGCAATATCGTCCATTGCCGTAATGAGAATACAACTGGTTCCAGTGATTCGATACAATTTGAATCTGTACAGCCGATTTCGAATCGAATCGAATCAGATGAAAGATTCCGAATCGCATCGAATCGAATCGATTCGCAGGGCCCTACTATGAATTTATTACATACAGTTTCGATGCTTTGGAGGGACACCAAAAACTACTTGTTAATTATTTAAAAACAAAATGATATTCTTTGGTCCAGTTTATATGTCATATTTTGTTTTCAACATTTTTTTCAACCAAAATCATTCTTAACCTTTTCATGACGGGAGCTGCGCTGGTGCAGCATTAAAGATCCCATGGCAGTGCAATCTTTTTATACATGTGAGTCTCCCATAAGGAGCTTCGCATATATAAGAGAATGCACTGGCTGTCAAGGTAAATATTGTTAGCCAATGTATTCTCTTATATATGAGAGGCTCACTATGGGAGACTCATATATATAATGAATGCATTGGCACAGGGTTTTCACTAAATTTTAGGAAGCTCCAGTCATTGAAGGGTTAATGATGTTAAATTTGATTTTATGTTTTTGTTGTAACCGGAGGTCTTGATTCTGTCAAACCCTGAATGCATCTTTAAACCTTTAGTATTAATATATACACATAACTGGACTTCTGTATTACTGGATGCCAGTTTCTGGCATGATTAAAATGGCAATAGTTAACCCTTTCTATACTAAATGGATTCTTCCACCCAGATATAATCATATACATTGGAATGGTCAATCGTTCATTTGGAGGGGGGTTCAGGAAAAATGAGCAGACAACAGACAGGCAAAAAGAAAACAGAAGTTCGAAACCAATCATATTCACGGATTGGGTGTTTAGAACTTTAGATAATAAATTTAACAAACGACCTGACCTGATAAACGAAGATAATTTTATTTGCCTGCTAACGCTGATCACTAGTGAACAATTTAGTGGGAAAAGAATGTTTTTCTGTTCTACATACATCAACAAATATTGCCATATTCTGAATGATATCGAAGTAGACATCCAGGGTCCACATGGACTGAAATTTATTTTTGCCAAAAAATTTGCCAAATGGAAATATTTGTTGCTAAATGCTGTCCCTGATAGTATCATTTTCTGCAACCTTGATTGAGTGTTATATTTCAACACTCGCGGTTTGAACGACGTTTGATATCGATAGGAAAGCAGTTAGTTAATAATTATACTCCCATTTCTATTTTGTTTTATCAAACAACAATAAACCAATCACCAAAAAATAAAATGGTAGAAGGGTTTCTTCATCAAGAGGGAACATCACAATAGGGTTACATGAAGCTGAGAAACAGCACTATCACACTAAATACGGACAATCGCTCCACCCATCGATACTAATGCTATCAGATTAACTGCATCCTAATGGGGGTGTTAACTTTTATAAAACACCACTAATATAATTCTATTGTAATAGTTTCCTAAAATGAAATGGTATTGATTGATCGATATTTTCAACTTTATTGAGGAATTAAAAGTGACTTGCCAACACTTTTGCCAAATGAAAATATTTTTTGCCAAATGTGAATTATTTTTGCCATTGGCAAATTTGGCAAGTGGCAGCGCGAACCCTGAAGACATCGCTAAATGATTGATTCTGCCGGGTTACTTTGTGATTACATTCTCAAATACACACTGTTCTGACTGGTTCTGATTTATGATTATGTCGATGATGTCCAGATATTAGCCAATGAAGGATGAGCAGGATATTTCATGGAATTGGCAATGGTATAACATGTTGTCATGAATATAGTGAAGTCGGACACAGCAATAAATTGAGAATTTTAACAATTTCCTCTACCGTTGTTGGTGGCGGCACGAAAAATTATCAGTACATTTATTTTAACTTGACTTTTGTCACAAAGTTTATGGAATCTATACAATAACAATGTTTATATTCAGTGCCAAATGACAACACCCTTACAATACTTAACTCTTCAAATTGTTAAAAATAAAACATAATTACAATTCCTTGACATTTCCAATGCAACCAAATGGAAGAAATTGTAACTTGAATTCTAGATCATTCCATGAATCTCAACTCTGGCTAACGCCCGTAGAGATTATATTCCACCAGTACAAAACCTTGGAACTTTTTGAAGTTTTGACAGGGAACCTTGTAAAGTCGAAAAAATAATGCGGGGAATGTATTTCTTAGTTATTATCTGTTTCTTAATAATGTACTTCACTGTAGGTGAAGGTCCCAATTAAAATTTCATGATTTTGCTTCGCGCCACATACAATTATGGCATTTTTCCTGGGTAATTAATTTGATGTTTATTGTGATATCGGCTCAGAAAAGTCACTGAAAAGCATGCAATTTTGAGTTGGGACATTCACCTGCAGTGAAGTACATAATTAAGGAAAAGATAACAACTAAAAAACATATTCCCTGCATTGTGTTTTCGACTTTATAACATTCCCTGTCAAAACTTTAAAAAGTTCCAAGGTTTTGTACTGGTGGAATATGATCTCTACAGGCATTATCCAAAGTAGATTCATGGCATGATCTAATTGAATTCAAGTTAGAGACAATTATTACCAAATTTAGTTGGAAAAAGAGATTCCTCCAGTACACTTTTCTCGACAAAAGACATCACGATGTCGACATATTGTGCCGCAGTGTACTTGTATTTCTTCCCTTTTTCATCATACCAGTAATATTGCCTGTAACAAAGGGTAAAATGAGGTAATATGAATTCAAATAGGGACAATATAGCTGTCTTCCAGTGGAATATCACTAGATCCCTTACAAGCCTAGCATCACTAAATTAACCCTCTGGGGACCTCATTCTGCTTAGGCCTCATCTTCTCTGGAAAGTTTCTTTACTATCAAATTTCTATAGAAACTTCTTCACATAGATTCTATTTCTTTTTTAGTTTAGTTGCTCTATATCCCCAAATAGGCAGATGACACATTGCATAATCGAGGTTCCCAATGGGTGTACATCACAAAATTCACCATTTGGGAACTTCATTTCTGAGTCTATGTCTCCCAAAGCAGATGAGGCCATGCAGAATGAGGTCCACAGAGGGTGAATTTAGTGATGCTACCCCACTGTGCTGGATAGCGACACTAAATTCACCCTCTGGGGACCTCATTCTGCAAATGACAGGCACACTAAACTCAGGCTTGTACAGGTCCCTGCATTGTCCCATGGAATCTATTGGATTTGTTCCCATTGATTTACCATCAATTCAGCTTAGCAAAGTACAATCGATATGATTCGGATGAAATTGCCTCAAAGTAAATGAAAACCAGTATGAAACGTATTTTTGATAGCTATATATATAGATTGAATACTTACACACTCCCAGGGCCTGTCATGGCGGAACATATGTCTGAGGAACAAAACTCCGATATCGACCCGTATAGCAGGTTGACATGGTTAAAAAATGAAACAGCTGAAAAAATAAAAATAAATATGATTAAGACATCAGTTAATTAATTCGACGAGGTATGGTCATTGTCGTGAGATGGGGTCATTTCCACACGCCTGATTGGTCAGGATCCAATGACATAATATAATTATGCTATCTCTCCAAACTATGAAACATGGCATCCCAGACATGAAATTCACTGTCGAAATTGTTCATTTGAAGTTTATTTAAAACCTATGATTTATGATCAAACTAGGGGATTGCCCATCATATTGACGGGGTGACAAACATGACATGCAGGTCGCTGATAATGATACAAAGAATGGTGCAAATGGTGCGCAGAGTTTGTCCGGAATTTGGCTTTGGTGTTTTCTAATGAGACGCTGCTGAAACCACATTCATCTTCGGACAAACGCAATCAGTGAACAAAAAATCGCCTTGATAACATTTGGAAAACATATTATATCTCAGGTCGTCTTGCATCGATTGGCCTGAAATTGGTGTGTTGTAATCTGAGACTTGCCATATGACATGGTCAAAATTTGGTAGCAATTGGACGTTACTCTGATCAACTGGGATAGGACTGTTACTATTTTTAGAAGATTAAAAAAATTTTGATCAAAAACAAGAGGTAGAACCACGGGTGCTAAATTAAAACATGGGCAAGATGTAGCCCAAATTAATAAAACATCAGCAGA
This sequence comes from Siphonodentalium dalli, assembly GCA_032622095.1. NCBI lineage: Eukaryota > Metazoa > Mollusca > Scaphopoda > Gadilida > Siphonodentaliidae > Siphonodentalium > Siphonodentalium dalli. The sequence continues at coordinate 116,376,468 of CP136067.1, read as the reverse complement.
CCACAGTGTCCCCCCGAAAAGGTGGCAAGTCGATTCCGCTTTGTTGAAGAAATTAAAAAAAATGTTGAAATTTTTTAAGTCGAAAAGGGTTAATAACTCCGTAAAGAAATAATTTTTCCGTCATCTATATACATGTTGCACATCTTCAATATATGGGCAACAATATTCTGAAGTTTCAAATACCTACGATCAAAACTGTAGGAGGAGTTGATTACACCACGAAGGTACCCTCATACAGAAAATTAAAAAAAATGTTGAAAATTTCTAAGTCGAAAAGAGTTAATAACTCTGTAAAAAAATAATTTTTCCGTCATCAATATACATGTTGCACATCTTCAATATATGGGCAACAATATTCTGAAGTTTCAAATCTCTGGGATGAAATCTGTAGGAGGAGATGATTACACCATGAAGGTACTCAAAAGTGTGATGGACGAACGGACAGACGGACGAACGGTACAACAGACGGACGGACGGAGCCCATTTCTATAGTCCCCCAAAAATATATTTTTCGGGGGACAAAAATAAACTAAGAAGGATATTTCTCTAATGGAAAATTCAAAAAAATTTCCTTTGGGCACTCCTGATTCCAAAGTCAATCCAGTATATAGTCCACTTTTCGAAGATTTTTATTCAAAAAGTGGGAGCATAAAAATGAATCATTTTAAATACTTTTAACCCTTTCATGGCGGGAGTGCGCTGGTGCAGCATAAAAGATTATGTGCCAATGCATTCTCTTATATATGCTAGTCTCCCATAGGTGCAAGGCTCCCTATGGGAGACTAGTATATATAAGAGAATGCTTTGGCACAGGATTTTTGCTAAATTTCAGGAAGCTCCAGTCAAGGAAGGGTTAAAATAAAAAACTTACTATGGGTCGCAAGCCATTCATTATTGTCGAGACATGGGGGTAGAGATGCTAATTTTAGAAAGTCTGCATCTGTGACTTTTTCTGTGACGAACGGAGGAACTAAATACTCTCGAGATGAGTCATCTGGATTGTCGAGTTGGGAAGATTCTTTCTCTTGTGATTCTTTGTCTTTTCGTCTTCCCTTCCTGGAAAATAAAACCATTATTTATTAAAATTCTGTCCAAGATACAGAAAAAAATTCTTTTTTATCTATATTTTCTTAAACAATTATTACCCCATTTATTATTTGTGTGTGCAGTGCGCCCTTAAGAATCTGAGACTTTAAAACTATTATGACCTACTCGATTTGAAAATGCCCTGCTCCATCAAAATTGTGTAGATCATTATGAAACAGTTAAACACTGCTGTGAATACATTAACATTATTGCACTCGTTTTTTGTGCCGCAAGGTACGAGAACCATTGCTGGTCACAACAAAATCATGCAATAAGGTTTTCAATTCACACACTTATGTCATTACATCTATATATTATTTACCAAGCATCCTCTCAAGCAAGCCTGCATATAGTGTGTCTGTCATTTGCAGAATGAGGTCCCCAGAGGGTGAATTTAGTGATACTATCTTGCGTGGCAGGCTAGCATCACCAAATTCACCCTGAGGACCTCAATCTGCTTAGGCCTAAACTGCTACAGGAGACCTAGGATCAGATTGAAGTTCCCCAGTTGAAGTTGGTGATGTTCACCCATTAGTCACTGTATCGCGTGGCGATAAAACTGATATTAAAACTTTCGTGTTGAACGTCCTTGATATGTTGCTGCTGAACGAAACCCGATATAACGTCATCTCATTGTAATGAATCAAATACACCCGGATAATTTCTGCATTAACAATTATCGTTACTTCGCTATAACTCTGAATTTGAACAATCATCGTCTACTATATACCCGCCAATGTGTATGTGTAATCTCGTTTTATATTCCTTTCATAATTTCTAGTTGTTTGAATTATTTATCGTTTCATTTCATTTAGTTTGGATCTTCGCATGTCATCACCATTTCATTCATTAATTTATTTCATTTTCAGTGTCGTCACTCTCCTTATATATTCATCTATATTTACGGGACCTTTTATCCGGTTTTTAAATTAATCTCATCTTTTCTTGCATGCCAAATTTTTCTTAGTCCTTCGTGTGCTATACATCCTAGGTCGCATGCGTATGGGCGTTTTTTCCCCCACATTTCACTAGATCCATTTATTGTCAATCATTGTTTCACTCTATCACTTTCATGTGGTCTTTTTCATGTGTCATACATGTCTTCGTGTTTCATTATTTTAGGAATTTATTAACAATTTGTATTATAACCTATACTGCATTGGTTCACATATAAATGGACATTGCATTTTGGCAACTCACATCCTTGTGGTCGTTTATTGTATTCAATGTATTTTCACACGCTTGTAAATTCGTTCTTTCAGGTTAAAACATTAAAGCAATAGTGTTCGATGACATGGTGGTGTATTGTCGGTTTGGCCAGCCAGGGTGATAGCGAAACAGTCACCTCTATTATGCATTTTATCTTCTGCAAATTAGGGGATATAGAAACTTCCAAAAGTGAAAAAGTTACTAAAAACAATGTTAATTTGAGAATATAGATACTTCACAGAAGATGAGGTCTAACCAGAAAAAGGTCTGCAGAGGGTGAATTTGGTGATGATAACCCGCTGTATGGGATAGTCACCAAATTCCCCATAGATCTGGGGACCTCATTCTGCAAATGACAATGACAGACACACTACTTGCTGGCTTACTCTAAAGAAAATTGCCAGTTATACATGTGACTGACTTATTAAATAATAGTTGATAAAAGTAGTTTAAATTTCTGCAATATGGTTTCTAGAGTGAATTTCTCATTAAAAAATGCACAAGTAATTGTATTCAATTCGAAATTTAAATTTCTGTTTTGAGTAGAGGTAGTAGGGTTGAGTAACGAGCATAAATTGTTGAGACGTCATTAGAGAATTTAGGCCTAAAACTAAATAGTGATGTTGCCGGTAATGGAGAAGGATAAAGTAGGGACAGGTGGGCTGAAATTTTATTTTATTTAAAAAACATCCATATATTGAATATATTCAATAACAGAACACAATGAGCACATTACTGTAGGTATTGAAGGGAATATTGAAGGCTTGGTAGGTTTTGTTATCCCGAAATTATCAAACTCTGGTTGAACTACAGTAATGCCCTAATTAATCGACTCCATAACCACAGCAGAATTATGGGTAATTTTTTAGGAATAAGTCGGAAATATGGCTTGTTGCCATTCACCGGAAAGCTCTCAGTGTGAGCTTTCCGATGAATGGCAACACGTCATATTTCCGACTAAATCCTGAAAAATTACCCATAATTCTGCTGTGGTTATGGAGTCGATTAATTAGGGCATTACTGTAGACCGTATATGGGTGCCGCCATCTTAAAACACCATCTTCCTGTGTAAATAATACAGATCGGCCACTGATCATCACAGTTTTACTACGATTAGAGATCGATAAATGCGATTTTAATGTTTCAGTTTTTAATTTTACCGGAAACATCACTATTGTTTTGGCCTTATATAAAAATATAGACCTACAGTTAGTGCTTTACATTTGTATTTGTATGACCTGCATATGTCAAATCTGATTTACTCAGAATATTTTTTACCTGAATATATTGACATTTATTCATATAAGACGGTAATTATCATACTTATAGTTTGACTGGATGAATAAATGATGATTTACATCATAATAAATGTTAGAATCGGGTGACACCGGCAATAAAGATAACAGAACTCCTAATATAAAGTATGACTGATGACTATCTAGATATGATTTGTTATGCATAACGATCCGCCCTACTCTATACTATCTAGTATGTCAGTGGTAATGTACGATAATATTTGCCATGCTTGAAATCTCACAGCAAGCTATATGCAAGCTCAATATTATGTTTTCTTACCAGCAGACAGCTACATGTATATGATCAGACTCATACCAGAGATACATTATTCTATAAAGTATCTCTGCTCATACTTTATGTACAGTTAGCATGCAACATAAATCAAATTCGCCAACAGCGATCTTCCAAAGGGCTCTTATTTTTTTGCTATATGTAAAACAAACAATTCAGCCAGACTACAGTAATGCCCTAAATAATCGACTCCTTAACCACAGCAGAATTATGGGTAACTTTTCAGGATTTAGTTGGAAATATGGCTTGTTGCCATTCATCGGAAAGCTCTCACTGAGATTATGTAGGGTATTACTGTATTACCACCTATGATACAGTACTAGAAAGCCTAGTGTTTGGCACAGCCATTACACAGAACAGCATTCAAATGTACATCTTGTAAATGGTCTGCAGGGTGCCAGAGGCAGAGGGGGGGGGGGCAAATGCCCCTCATGCCCTCCATCAACAGCCTTGTATATTGTCCCAAGAGAAAACTTCAATGTGTATCCAATATAGCAGCATAACCCTTTCTATAATAAATACAGAAATGCCCTAAGTAATCGACTCCTTAAAAACAGCAAAATTATGGGTAACTTTTCAGGATTTAGTCGGAAATATGGCTTGTTGCCATTCATCGGAAAGCTCTCGGTGATACCCATAATTTTGCTGTGTTTAAGGAGTCGATTACTTAGGGCATTACTGTACACATTGATGAGTAGTTTCCTTTGGAATTATTCAGATAATAAGTTCAACAAACATCCATATGGGGTCTACATTGTCAACCTTTTTGTCAATTGGGATTCAAAGTTTGCATCCGGTCTCATCCAGACAGAGAACAGCCTTCACATTCCTAGTTCTACGATAATGCTGTTTAACCATTTCTCCTCTACTAACTGGATTCTCCCATCATCCATAAAAGAATAGATTGGAATGGTCTATTATTCATCTGGAAGGATGTTCGGGAATAATGAGCAGACAACAGACAGACAAATAGGTAATACAAGTGGAGAAGGAATCATATATTTTGGAGGAAAATGTTCAAATAATAAGTTCAACATGGTCATTTGTTGTTGAACTTTAATATTATCTGAACATTTCCTAAGGGAACTACTAGTCAATGAGTATTTAGTAAAGTTTAGTCAACTAAAAATTCACCTGTGGACTTTTATATTATTACCGAGAGTATACAGTAATGATCTAAATAATCGACCCCTTAACCACAGGGGAGAGCTTTCCGATGAATGGCAATAAGCCATATTTCCGACTAAATCCTGAAAAGTTACCCATAATTCTGCTGTGGTTATGGAGTCGATTACTTAGGGCACTACTGTAATAAGCCTTTTTTTTTTTTTTACATAACCCTTTCTATACTAAATTATACTCATTGATGAATAGTTCCCTTAGAAAATGTTCAGATAATAAGTTCAACAGACGGCCATTGTTATTATCTAAACATTTCCCACCAATGAATATGAATCCTTCTGCACTTGTATTTTCTTTTCATCATACTGTTCATTTTTCCTGAATGCCCCTCCAAAGAATAATGGACCATTCCAATATATACATTCATAACTGGGTGGGAGAATCCATTTAGTATAGAAAGGGTTATAGATGGTCTATCTCTTCTTATAACAAGTTTTATATAGTTTCTTGGATATAAAATAATAAATATGAATCGAAGACCCCTGTCCGGAAATTCTTCTATCATTTTAATAAAGGTACTCTATCCGAATCGATGGTCCCCATATAATCAGATTCCAACAACAACAACATTTTTTGAAATGCCGCTTCAGTTATCAGAATCGATTAATTGCCCAAAAATAATGCTAACCACAGTCAACTATAGACTATTAGTATAAAATTGCCCGAAATGTGTTATTTATCAACATGTTGTTCAATGAAATTTGGCCTCTTGATTTTAGAGTTATCCATCTTCATCTGCAATTTGGTCCGAGACCGTCGGCTCATCAACTTTTTACTGGGCCACTGATAAGTCTCGATGGTGAAAAATAGATCTTAAAAATTGATATCTAATAACTCTGAGCTTTGATAGGTGGGTTCCTCGACTCGAATCATATATTTTTTTTTACCCCCAAAGCCAAATAAATAGTAATTGAGGGGGTGCTTAATCGGATTATACGTCTTTAATATTGATTTTCTGATACAATACATAGGATCAATTTGGGACATTTACAGCTTTGGGAAACATTCGAGCATAGGAAGCGGGAGAACTCGATCTCTATCTGACAACGCCTGCACGCTCATGATGGTCTGATATAAAATTAGTAACGAAGAAATTTCCAAATTGTTTATCGCATTATATAACAAATTCAAAATAAAATCAATATTAATTGATAGATGCATTTCCGAACAGGTGTCTTTGACTCATATCTATCATTTGATACCTCGGAAAATATATAAAACATATTTAGGAAGAGTTATCCATCTTTAATATAATTCAGAATCAAGCCTGAGTTTAGTGTGCCTGTCATTTGCAGAATGAGGTCCCTAGAGGGTGAATTTAGTGACGCTATCTTGCATAGCATGCTAGCATCAGCAAATTCACCCTCTGGGGTCCTCATTCTGCATGGCCGCATCTGCTATGGAGACATAGACTCAGATTGAAGTTCCCAATTGGTGAATATTGTGATATACACCCATTGGGAACCTTAAGCTTGATTATACAATGTGTCGTCTGCTAATTTTGGGGATATAGAGAAACTAAACTAAAAAAGAAATAGAATCTATGTTTCTATAGATATCTGATAATAAAGAAACTTTCCAGAGAAGATGAGGTCTAAGCAGAAAGAGGCCCACAGAGGGTGAATTTAGTGATGCTATCCACGGGATACCGTCACTAAATTCACCCTCTGGGGACCTCATTCTGCAAATGATATTAGGCATACTAAACTCAGGCTTGTTCAGGATATATAGATGCACTAATAAGGTAAATAACTCCTGCATTCTGTGAGTTGCCATCACATAATTTTTATATGACACGTTTGAGAGATGAGAATTTTGTTCAAACCTATCTGTTTCAACCACAAGGCTAAATTAACCGAATATCGCTACAACCTCGTGAAGATTGCAGGGTTAAATTAGCCCGATTCTCGTCATTCCTCCTGAGAGTTTGGGAAGGAGGCCTGGAGATTATCGCAAACGATATAATTGGTGCAATGTAATTAGGGTTCATACCCACACCGATCTGCTGGCAGGATCTGGTAATTACCACTATATTCTACAAAGCGCCTTGTGTAAGAACAATGTCAACAGGTCGCTGGGATACTACTGTTGTATAATATACATAAATCAAGAGAACAAAACTGAAAATATGGTGCTGAACATTTGCAGAATGAGGTCCCTAGAGGGTGAATTTGATACACTTTCTATTTGTGTTATATACAGTAATGCTCTAAGTAATAGACTCTTTAACCACAGCAGAATCATGGGTAAACTTTTCAGGATTTAGTCGGAAATATGGCTTGTTGCCATTCATCGGAAAGCTCTCAGGGGGAGAGCTTTCCGATGAATGGCAACAAGTCATATTTCCGACTAAATCCTGAAAAGTTACCTATAATTCTGCTGTGGTTAAAGAGTCGATTACTTAGAGCATTACTGTATGTTGATCTGTTTTTCAATATAGCAAATAACAATGTCTGACTGCTAGAATCACTAAATTCACCTTCTGGGGACCTCATTCTGCTTGGGCCTCATCTTCTCTGGAAACTATTTTTATTTCAAATTAACAAGTTTGTTAGTTTCTTTAGTAACTTCTTTGGAAAGTTTCTTTTTTTCTTTACTAGTATGGTTTCTCTATATCCTCACATTGGCAAAAAACACAATGCATAATTGATGTACCCAATGGATGCACATCAGCGTCTTCACCATCTGGCAATATAATTCTGAATCAAGGTCTCCCATAGCAGATGAGGCCATGTAGAATGAGGTCTCCAGATGATGAATTTGGTGATGCTAGCCCAATGTGTGGCACCATGTGCAAATTTCTGGCACCTTATTTTTAGGCCTGCTTGAGAACTAATATCCTAGCTGGTGCAATCACTGGAGTGAACATCATAAAGACCAAGAACAGTAAGCCCCTTATACTGTGATAATCCTTTGAAAACTGGTTTGCTGATGGGTGTCGACTCAATTCCCATTCATTCATTTGTAGGGATGTTCATCTAATAAGTTAAATGAACAACCTCAGGCTGATTGTTCAACACACATTAGGCAGAACATCCCTATACATATGAATGAGTTGGAATCCAGATTGTGTTTCTCTGTCTGCAGTCTGCTTATAATAGCGAGGTTTCGATCAAGAACTTCAAACTTCAGGCGCTAGCTGTCAGTGATCATCAGACATTCTCGTAATCAATAAAGATGGATAAAATTTATCAATGCATGAAATGACGATGGATTCATTCAGGTGACTTATTACAACATGAATGAATAGGAATCCACAGTGTATTCACCACCCATCATCTTTTATATTATCCAAACATCTCAGCAAATAAAGAATAGACCATTCCTACATATACTATAGAACTGAATGACAGAACTAATGTAGAAGCAAAAGGGTTAAATATTGATGAACAACTTATACATTGCATAATCTGGAGATGTTGCAACAGCCAGCACATTGTGGCACCCTGAACAAACAGCTTACTCAAAATAATGCTATAAAATACTAACGGTTGACAATACTCACTGAAATGGCCACCATCCGAGCGACATCACAAAACAAAATGCATCAAGAAACTAAATCGAAGAATGACATCATGAATGCTATTTTAATTCCAACGAATCTAATCTATGCATTGATCATAACATCAATTGTACAAAGAGCAACGATGCAAAAAGTAGGGAGTGATGCTAAACAGAATCGAAAACTTAGCCTCGGGCAGGGAAACTCGCAAGATAAACAGAGATAACCCTCTCATAACTGGTTACTTGTTGATGGAAAGTTTATAGATTCCCATTTTTTCATTTGTAGGGATGATCTACTAATATGTTTTAGCATAATAATTTGTAATAAGATCAACAAACATCCTGATGTAAACCATCCGTGCTGAAGTGAGAGGGTTAAATTTACAAACACAATTTGATATAGTGCATGCTTCAATTCCTTATCTGGAGATGTTCCCAAAACATTATGACATTCTGAACTAGAGGTTTATACTAAAGCCTCAATATCAAATACTACTAGTACAGTAGATGTCACCAAAACAATATGACATTCTGAACTAGAGGTTTATACTAAAGCCTCAATATCAAATACTACTAAGTATAGTAGATGTTGACAATACTCACTGAAATGGCCACCAGCCGAGCGACATCACAAAACAAAATCCATCAAGAAACTAAATCGAAGAATGACATCATGAATTCTGTTTTAATTCCAACGAATCTAATCTATGCATTGATCATAACATCAATTGTACAAAGAGCAACGATGCAAAAAGTAGGGAATGATGCTAAACAGAATCGAAAACTTAGCCTCGGGCAGCGAAACTCGCAAGATAAACAGAGATAACCCTCTCATAACTGGATACTTGTTGATAGAAAGTTTATAGATTTCCATTGTTTCATTAGTAGGGATGATCTACTAATATTTTTTAGCCAAATAATTCATAATAAGTTCAACAAACAGCCTGAGGTAAACCATCCATGCTGTAGTGAGAGGGTTAAATTTACAAACAAAATTTTATATAATGCATGCTTCAATTCCTTATCTGGAGATGTTCCCAAAACATTATGACATTCTGAACTAGAGCTTTACTCAAACCATAAAAGCCTAAATATCATATACAGTAATTCCCTAAGTAATTGACATCTAAACCACAGCAGAATTATGGGTAACTTTTCAGGATTTAGTCAGAAATATGGCTTGTTGCCATTCACTGGAAAGCTCTCGGGGAGAGCTTTGAGAGCTTTCCGATGAATGGCAACAAGCCATATTTCCGACTAAATCCTGAAAAGTTACCCATAATTCGGCTGTGGTTAAGAAGTCCATTATTTAGAGCATTGCTGTACTACCGGTACTATTATAGTAGATGTTGACAATACTCACTGAAATCGCCACCAGCTGAGCGACATCACAAAACAAAATCCATCAAGAAAATAAATCACAGAACCACCTCACGCTGTTTTAATCTCAAATGCTTGTTCAGTGCAACGTAACACCAATTGAATAAAGACTAATGCAATACACACAAGTACAGGTATACTCTTAAACCAAATCGAAAACTTAGCCTCAGGCTGCGAAACTCCAATTCAAACGAGATATGTTAAGTTGTTTGCAAATTGGATGCACATATTAATTTTTTACTGGGTTGATGATAAATCAGGCCTGTCTTGGTGTTTGCACATCACATGCACGCAGTGAATTTGTTAATGCTTGATTAGAAATCTCAGCTTATTTCCTGAAGTGATTATCGATAGCCAGTTCAGTCAGGTTTATCCAATTAACCATGCGATAGATCGAGATTGTGGGTATAGTCTGTAGAGCGGGTGTAATCAATACAAGGCTGGAGTTATCCCCCTTGCTATCCATGTAGGCTGCTGGTTTCTAGGGACCCTGTGTAAATATTCGGGTGGAGTTATTCCCCTTGAGATCCATAAAGGTAGCTGGTTTCTAGTGACCCTGTCTAAATATTCGGGTGGAGTTTTTCCCTTGATATCAATTTGGTAGCTGATTTCTAGGGACCCTGTGCAAACATTCAGCTGGAGTTATTCCCCTTGATATCCATGCAGGCTGCATGTTTCTTGGGACCCTGTGTAAATATCTGGGTGGAGTTATTCCCCTTGATATCCATGTAGGCTGCTGATTTCTAGGGACCCTGTGCAAACAATTACCTGGAGTTAATCCCCTTGATATCCATGTAGGCAACTGTTTTCCAGGGACCTTGTGTAAATAATTGGGTAGGAGTTATTGCCCTTGATGTCCATATAGGTGGCTGATCTCTAGGGACCCTTTGCAAATGTTCAGCAGTAGTTATCCCCCTTGATATCGATGTAGGCTGCTGGTTACCAGGACCCTGTGCAAACATTCAGCTGGAGTTATCCCCCTTGATATCCATGTAGACTGCTGGTTACCAGGGACCCTGTGCAAACATTCAGCTGGAGTTATCCCCCTTGATATCCATGTTGACTGCGGGTTTCTAGGGACCCTGTGTAAACATTCATCTAGAGTTATTCCCCTTGACATCCATGTAGGCTGCTGATTTTTTCTGGGACCCTGTGTAAACATTCAGGCGAAATTGTTCCCTTGATATCCATGTAGGCTGCAGGTTTCTACGATATCATGATAAAGGCGGTTGGTTTCTAGGGACCATGTGCAAACATTCATCTAGAGTTATCCCCCTTGATATCAATGTAGGCTGCTGGTTTACAGGGACCCTGTGTAAACATTCAGGCGAAATTGTTCCCTTGATATCCATGTAGACTGCAGGTTTCTACGATATCATGATAAAGGCGGTTGGTTTCTAGGGACCATGTACAAACATTCATCGCAGGGTATCAACCTGATTAGTCTACCTCAATGTAAAGACACCTGCATAATTATATCCTAACCCTGTGTTAATGAGAAAATAATGGAGGGAGACGATGTTCCAAGAACATCAAACAAGCTTCAAAGCAATAACGCTCACCAAACTGAGAGAAACTTCAGATCAGCATGCTAAAAAAAGGCTGGATTTTTTAATATGCTCTATTCATACAAGGAAAGAAACAATTTTAAAAATTCAGGCTAAAGATTGCAAGAGATTACTCTCAATTACTTTTCCAACAATTTTTATTGTTACCAAGATATAGAATGGATATAGAATGTCTTACAATTGAAGAATGAGGTCCCCAGAGGGTGAATATTTAGTAAAGTAAGTGTTAAGAAATCTGAATTAAATAACAGTGTGCATAGAAATGGCCCTCATTTCATTGATGGTATTAGTATAGTATGGAAGATGGCGACCAGAGGAGTTTTGTGAGTGGTCTCTCACCTCTTCCGCCAATCTGAGAATAATTTTTCAACAGTTAAACATATAATGCCTGAAACAGCAGGTGGAAATTCAGAATTTTGTGAAAATGTGCCAATGCATCCTCTTATATATGCAAGTATCCCATAGGGAGCCTCACATATATAAGAGAATACATTGGTCTAACAAGATTTATCTTTACCTTGTAAGTTAGTGCATTCTCTTATATATACAAGGCTCCCTACCGACATACTCTGCAGAGTGCGAATGCTCTCAAAATTATATTTATATTTTTACAACAGTACATTATATCTATTGTCAGTTAATAAGGTGGATTATTGAGAAGAAATAAACCACCTGGACTGGGGATTGGATTTTAGACAATTGATTTTTATGCATGGTTCACAAGATGTTGAACTCCAAGTGGATACTTTTTAATGCTCAGGGTTTATTGAGAAAATTTGTGTCAGTTTGTCACGGGAGTTCGTTGTTGACAAACCATTATCAGATTGGGTTGGGCACCAAGCCTTGAAATAGTGTGTCTGTCATTTGCAGAATGAGGTCCCCAGAGGATGAATTTAGTGATGCTACCCCGCATAGCGGGCTAGCATCACCAAATTCACCCTCTGGGGGCCCCATTCTGCTTACATCTCAGCAGAATGAGTTCCCAGAGGGTGGATTTGGTGATGCTAGCCCGCTATGCAGGGTAGCATCACTAAATTCACCCTCTGGGGACCTCATTCTGCAAATGACAGACACACTATTTCAAGGCTTGTTGGGCACTAAGCATTCTATGATAGGTTCAGATTGAGGACCGACTGAAAGGTTGAGGACCGACTGAAAGGTTGAGGACCGACTGAAAGGTTGAGGACTTTTTAGGATTCTAAATTTCATATCAGCACAGGTTCTGGCTAAAAAATAGGTACAGATTTATACTCTGAATTACTTTTCCATTAAATTTAGGGGGGGGGGGGAATGGAAAATTGGAAATTTAGACCCTCTAACCACAGCCCTGTGTGAAAGAGCCCCCAATCGACAGAATCAATATTATTTCATAGAATGCTTAGTGCCCAAACCAAACTGTCTGTGGAATTCCGATAATGGTTTGTCAACAATGAACTCCCATGACAAACCAACTCAAATTTTCTTAATAAACCCTGATCTTTAAAAAGTATCCACTTTGAGTTCATCACCCTGTGAACCATGCATAAATATAAATTGTCCGAATTCCAATCCTCAGACAATGGCTTGTTTCTTCCCAATAGTCTACAGTATTAACAAACAATATATATAATGTACTGTAAAAGTATAAATATCAAAGTATGTTTGAGAGCTTTTGCACTCTGCTGAGTATGTTTGTACCGATTACATAGGGAGCCTTGCATATATAAGATACACAAGGTCAAGGTAAATATTGTTAGGCCAATGTATTCTCTTATATATGCGAACTTTCTCTTAGGAAATGTTCAGATAGTAAGTTCAACAATAGGTCGTTTGTTGAACTTATTATCTCAACATTTCCCATCAATTAATAGAAATCCTTCTTAACCTGTATTCTCATTTTGTCTGTCGTCTTCTTACACTTCTTGAACACCCCAAACAAATAATAGACCATTCCAATGTATACTTTTATAACTGAGTGGGAGAATCAATTTACAGTAATGCCCTAAATAATTGACTCCTTAACCACAGCAGAATTATGGGTAATTTTTCAAGAATTAGTCAGAATATATGGTTTGTTGCCATTGTCATCGGAAAGCTCTCAGTGAGCAAATTACCCATAATTCTGTTGTGGTTAAGGAGTCGATTATTTAGGGCATTACTGTAGTATAGGAAGTGTTAATGCACAAAGAAAAGGTTAATGCGCAGAGAAAAGGTTAATCCTGGTTTCCTCGCACTTCTATTTACACAGAGTACCATACTGTGCGATACCATATAAATGCGTATCTCATCTCGCCAGAAATTGACATACCATATGACTTCCCGAGAGATCATGACGAGATCAATCAATAAGAGACAAGGAGACCGCAGTTCAATTCAGTGATGGTCAGACACAGCTGATACACGATTGATTAATATCAAATACCACAGTTAGGTTTCAGTGGCACGCATTTATATGGGAGTATCAGAAATGCACTATTGTACTTAGACACTGTATCAGAAGACACTTGATTTTAGTCTTGGATCAGAGAGATTATTAAGGTGGTGGAGGGGTACTAATGGTCAGACACAGCTGGTATGCAATTTATTAATATCAAATACCATGGTTAGGTGCCATTAGGTGTATTAGAAATGCACTTATAAATTTGATCAGAAGACTTTATTTTAGCATTGGATAAATGATGATTGATGGCACTGGCAGGGAAGCAAGAATTAGCAGAAAAGTGGGTTATTTCAAACTGAGATGAGAGGTAATACGATAGCAGTTCCAAGAGTTATGTCCCTTGATTTAATGGCCAAGTAGAGTGCAAAATAATCCTGTGATTGAGTTATCTTCTCGATCAATATTTTGAGATAAACAAAAGACCAATAACTCTAGATCAGAAAACTGCAACAAAACGATTAAACATTCCTCTGAATGTTCTCATAGTGGTGAACATCCATACCAAATTTTGTTTTAACATATTTATTGTGACCCACATAATTATATACATGGAATATTTACAGAATAAATATAACCCAGAACTTTGACACAAAATGGTGTGAGTGCACAGAGGATTGGAGCACAAGTGGGGAAGTGCATTCTCAATAATGTTTGTGTTCTCAGTATGTGCTAAACAAGAGGTGGGATTTTGTCAAAAAGCCTGGCTTGCGAACTCATTCTAGATACTGGTCATGTGAACTCATATACCATAAATCTTTTAAATCCGTTGATATTTGTGGAAATGAGCCCTGCGACGTCGTCCATTTGCACACACAAAACAAAAATAAAGTCCGCTTAAAATATCCGGCCGGACCTGGTTTGCAAACTCGTTCTAGATACTGGTCAAGTGAACTCATATACCAAATATCTTTGAAATCCATTGAGATTTGTGGAAATGAGCCCTGTGACGTCGTCTATTTGCTATTTGGTAAATTTGACAAAAATAATAAACAAAGTCCAATAACTCCGGTAAAAATATCCGGCCGGACCTGGCTTGCGAACTGAAATCCGTTGACATTTGTTCAAGTTATGACTCTTATAAATTCGGGACAGACGGACGGACGGAACCCATTCCTATATCCCCCGCAAATTTCATTTGGCGGGGGATAAAAACAAGATTTGTTCCAAGCATGGACAACTATGTTGATTAACCCTGGTGCTGGTGCAGCATTAAAGATCCTGTGCCAGTGCATTCTCTTATATATGCGAGTTTCCTATAGGGAACCTGATAAAAAGAGAATGCACTGGCTTACAAAGTCAAGGTAAATATTGTTAGGCCAATTTATTCTCATATATATGCGAGGCTCCTTACGGGAGACTCGCATATATAAGAAAATACATTGGCACAGGGTTTTCGCAAAAATTCAGGAAGCTCCAGTCATGGAAAGGTTAAAAGACCCCTGTTTTCTCACACAAATACCAAATTTTCATCTATATACAGATTTCAAGCAGATAGTGTGCAAATTCAATGTTAGACACATCTCCCCAAAGGAAAACCATCTATCCATGTCTGCTCAGTCTATGATGACATTGAAGACGTTTTTGTCTGCAGGCTGAGTTAAAGTAAAATGAAGGCATTATTGTCTGCTTTATAAGATTAAAGTATAGCTACAGCAATAAAGTTTTAAATTTTATGCAGAAAAGCAAATAAGTGCATCTGTTGAATACACGTCATTGGACTCCCCGTAAATCTTGACACACACAAAGGGTATTTAAAATGTCAAACAATGACATATTAGACCCTTTTGTCATCAACACGTTCAAACTGCCCACGATATATGAAGTCTCAATTGAATATTGTTGTTTTATATTGTAACTCAGGTCCTATGTACTACACTGACTTATTCACACTCAAAATACGAAAAAGTGAAACACATAATTGAACCAGAGATTATTCAACTCAAAGCAAATTAACTCATTTAACCATTTCCATACTAAATACTCATCTTGTTTAAATAAAAAGTTCAACACTTATTATCTTAACATTTCCCTCAAATAAATAGTACTCCTTCTGTACTGTGTCTGATTATTTTTCCTGAACACCCTCCAGGTGAATAATAGACAATTCCAATATATACTTTTATAACTGAATGGCAGAATCCATTTAAAAAAGAAAGGGTTCATTGAAAGAATATAAACATTTCCTCAAATAAATAGCACTCCATCTGTACTGTGTCGGATTATATTTCCTGAACACCCTCCAGATGAATAATAGACAATTCCAATATATATTCTTTTAAAACTGAATGGCAGAATCCATTTCAAAAAGAAAAGGTTCATTGAAAGAATACAAACATTGTAATATTTGAATTTATTACAGACGGATGAAAAAAGAATTCTTATTTAACCCTTTCATGACAGGAGCTTTGCTGGTGCAGCATTAAAGACCATGCACTAGTGCATTCTCTTATATATGCGAGTTTCCCATAGTGAGCCTCACATATATAAGAGAATGCATTGGCTGTCAAAGTAAATATTGTTAGATCAATGTATTCTCTTATCTATGTGAGTCTCCCTATGGGAGACTCGCATATATAAGAGAATGCATTGGCACAGGGTTTTTGCAAAATTTCAGGAAGCTCCAGTCATGGAAGGGTTAAAAGCTCAATAGCCAAATTAAATTATTTACAAACTCTAGAAATTAAAGCGACAAAAATATATAAGCCTCAAAATAAACCAAGTAATTTCATGCTTTATCATATTTTGGGGATCAAAGATTCAAAATAAAGATATATTTATTTATATGCAGAAAAGCAAATAAGTGCATTTGCTGTATATATGTCACATGACCCTAAACACTCGACATAACCAAGGTTATTTCAAATGTCAAACAATGACATATTAGACACTTCTGTTTTGAACACGTTTAAACTGCTCACGATATGTGAAGTCTCAATTGAATTACGTTGTTTTATATTGTAACTCAGGTCCTATGTACTACACTGACTTATTTACACTCATAATATGAAAAGTTCAACATGTATCTGAGGGAAAACTTTTATCAATCATCTGAGCAAATGAAGTTATTTGAAAATAATACAGTACATAGAAAGAATGTGAACATATAACCAGGATGTTTGAATTCATCTATATGATGAAATCAGTTTTATTCAAGCCAGAGTTTAGTGTGCCTGTCATTTGCAGGAGGTCCCCCATTGGTTAGCATCACCAAATTCACCCTCTTGGGACCTCATTCTGTATGGCCTCATCTGCTATGGGAGACACAGACTCCGATTGAAGTTCCCAAAAGGTGAATATTGTGATGTAATATACACCCATTGGGAACCTCGATAATGCAATGTGTCGTCTGCCAATTTGGGCATATAGAGAAACTAAACTAAAAAAGAAATAAAATCTATCTGAAGAAGTTTGTATAGAAATTTGATTTCAAACAACTTTCCAGAGAAGATGAGGCCTGAGCAGAATAGGGTCCACAGATGATGAATTTAGTGATGCTAGCCTGCTATGCTGGATAGCATCACTAAATTCACCCTCTGGGGACCTCATTCTGCAAATGACAGGCACACTATTTCAAGGCTTGATCTAATTAACCCTTTCTTAACTTAATGAATTCTCCCACCCAGTTATAAAACTACAGTAATGCTCGAAGTAATCGACTTCTTAACCACAGCAGAATTATGGGTAACTTTTCAGGATTTAGTAGGAAATATGGCTTGTTGCCATTCATCGGAAAGCCATATTTCCGACTAAATCCTGAAAAGTTACCCATAATTCTGCTGTGGTTAAGAAGTCGATTACTTAGAGCATTACTGTAACTGATGTGAAAAAGACACCCAGTAAACAGTGCAGGAGGCAAAACTCCTGAACACAAATTCAGACAGGACTGGTTTTAAAACTCATCACAGAGATAAGTGCAATACATGATTCAAATTTTGTCGAAAGTGGATTACATTTGTTGAAAAGTCATTATGCTTACATATCGAAATAGACACCGGACAAATAATGAAGGAGGCTTTACTCCCGAAAAAAAATGCAAACAGAACCAGTTTTCAAACTCATCAAAGAGATTATGAGTGGAAGACATGATTCAAATTTGGTCGAAATCCTGTTACGTTAGTTGAGAGTTATCATGCTTACATATCGATATAGACACCCACCAAATAATCAAGGAGGCATAACTCCTAATAAAAAATGCGGGCAGGACTGTTTTTTTTCTCGAACTTGTCCACTTAAAATTTGGTTGAAATCTGATTAAGTCTGTTAATGTTATCGCATTTACTTCGCGACACGTTCAGACGCTCACTGTCATTCATCAAATAATAGGTTGAGTTTGTAACTGTATTTACACAACTCGACCAAACATAGGTGAGAATTTAATTGCAGTGATTTTACTTCAGAATGTTACATGCCTAGGCCCTATAAGCTCTTGATAATTTCAGTCAGCCTTCAAACTTATAACTATCATTTTCGCTTCTGGTAAATAACATGTAATGCATGGGCGTGGTATAACCCTGGAAATGAATATACCGAATATGACAGGTAAGATTGCCCTCAGTAATTATATATATTCGTAACCACCTGTCCGAAGAACAAGAGCCCTATAACGATGAAATGACAGGCCACTAATAAGACTGTCATAACTACAGAAAGATCCCATACAAGGCAGCAATTCAAGCATGGTAAAGCATGGGGAAATCTCTACTTCAATACAACAGAAACAACTATCTCACATTATGATTTAATTTCAGCGAATTAGCTCTTAACCCTTTACCCAACAGAAGGGCCCTGTGCCAATGCATTCTCTTATATATGCGAGTCGACCATAGGTCGCCTCGCATATATAAGAGAATGCATTGGCTTAACACATTAAAAATTATAAAATTGTTAAAGAATGTAAGAAAAAATGGTAAAAAAAGATTTTTTTTAGGCCAATGCATTCTCTTATATATGCGAAGCGACCTATGGTCGACTCGCATATATAAGAGAATGCATTGGCACAGGGCATAACTGTGACTATCACAATGTGGTCAAGGAGCCGGTTCCAATGATATCCATATTTGTATGGTTCTATTGAGACAGACCGAAGATATTTTAGGCTGTTGAAGCTTTATTTGGCCGGTTGTGGCCGGTTTGTTGGGTAAAGGGTTAACTGATTCTTTATAAACTTGCACCAAAATAAATTTACTTGTTTACAAATGAGTAAACATAGTTGTAGCAGATGCTATCCCCGGCAGCCATGACAAAACATATTTACATTCCTGTTGATCTCGCTGCATGAGACAGTATGAAACAGGTTCAAGTTTATAAACATCGCACAATCGCCTATCTGTACTCATGGCTCTGTACTCGTGGCGTGTATCAGGGAGGTTTGTATTGGAAGGACAATTATAGCCACTGAATCTACACCTTCAAACCATTATATAAATTGACATTATATAAATTTAACCCTTCCATGACTGGAGCTTCCTGAAATTTTGCGAATACCCTGTGCCAATGCATTCTCTCATATATGCGAGTCTCCCATAGGAAGCCACGCATATATAAGAGAATGCATTGGCCTAACAATATTTACCCTGGACCTTGTAAGTCAGTGCATTCTCTTATATATGCAATGCTCCCATAGGGAGCCTCTCATATATAAGAGAATACAATGGCCTAACAATATTTACCCTGGACCTTGTAAGCCAGTGCATTCTCTTATATATGTGAAACACCCTATGGGAGACTCACATATATAAGAAAATGCAACCGTGTAAGCCAGTGCATTCTCTTATATATGCGAGTCTTCCATAGAGAGCCTCGCATATATAAGAGAATACTTTGGCCTAACAATATTTACCCTGAACCGCGTGAGCCAGTGCATTCTCTTACATGTATATATGTGAGGCTCGCATATATAAGAGAACGCAACCTTGTAAGCCAGTGCATTCTGTTATATATGAGAGGCTCCCTATGGGAGCGCATGATCTTTAATGCTGCACCAGCACAGCTCCTGTCATGAAAGGGTTAAAAGCAGGAGCAATTATTTCAAACTAACAAGCATACAGTAATGCCCTAAGTAATCGACTCCTTAAACACAGCAGAATTATGGGTAACTTTTCAGGTTTAGTCGGAAATATGGCTTGTTGCCATTCATCAGAAAGCTCTCCCCCGAGAGCTTTCTGATGAATGGCAACAAGCCATATTTCCGACTAAATCCTGAAAAGTTACCCATAAGTCTGCTGTGTTAAAGGAGTCGATTACTTAGGGCATTACTGTACATTTTATGTTACAGTTTACAATGTTGTTTACAATGTCCTATACTGCAAATCAATAGCATGAAGTCCTTCAACTATTCAGCTGTGAGGAGCCAAGAGCTTCGTGAGAGTGAACAAAAATCATTTATGACCACCACCTTAACCCTTTAATGACGGGAGCTGCGCTGGTGCATCATTAAAGATCCTGTTCCAGTGCATAATATTATCTTACATATATTTAGATATACATACATGTATATACTTGCATATACAAGCTCATGGTCAATATTGTTAGGCCAATGTATTCTCTTAAATCTTTTAATGATGTGATAGTGACAGCCCTGCACAAGGATAGAGTAACTCACAAACTCCTGCTATACATTGTATAACATAGAATCAGATCATAATGCTACTTGACTTACCTGGAAAGAGAAAAAGGATCAAATTTAGATTTAATAGGTACAATAAGCAGCTATAAAGTAGCCTACAATGTTCAATGTTAACCATTTCATGATTGGAGCTACACTGGTGCACTATTAATGACCTGGTGCCAGTGCATATGGGAGTTTCCCATAGGGAGCCTCGCATATATAAGAGAATGCACTGGCTTACAAGATCAATGTAAATATTGTTAGGCCAATGAATTCTTGTATATATGTGAGGCTACCTATGGGAGACTTGCATACCGGTATATAAGAGAATGCAATAAGCAGCTATAAAGTAGCCTACAATGTTCAATGTTAACCATTTCATGATTGGAGCTACACTGGTGCAGTATTAATGACCTGGTGCCAGTGCATATGCGAGTTTCCCATAGGGAGCCTCGCATATATAAGAGAATGCACTGGCTTACAAGATCAATGTAAATATTGTTAGGCCAATGAATTCTTGTATATATGAATTCTTGTATATATGTGAGGCTACCTATGGGAGACTTGCATACCGGTATATAAGAGAATGCATTGGCACAGGATTTTCGCAAAATTTCAGGAAGCTCATGGAAGGGTTAACCCCTTCTTTACTAAAACAGTCGTAAGATCTACGTATTTTATCCCAAAGGGTTAACTAGGCAAGTGACTGTAATCAAAATGTTTCTGCAAACGCTACCATGTTTGATAGCGAGCTCTTTCAATGGCATAGAACACTACACCACAACGCATGGCATTTCACGAAAGTAAGCTACATGTATACATTTGTGATGGCAAGTGTTCAGATGAAATAAGTGCATAATATTAATTACAAGAATTTTGGCAAGAATATTATAAGTTATTATGAATCAATTAGAATAATTCCCAAGCATGAATCGGGGGAACTATATTTTGCCGGCAGGGATACACGAAGCGGGTTGAGTTAAACATTCTTTTCAATAAAATAGCCAGAGAAGCTGCGTCGCTCTTTCTGAAAACACCCTCACCCCCCCCCCCCCCTTTGGAACAAACTCAGGACTCAGGAGTAATGTCTTTACCTGTTTGCATTGTTAGCATATAGGCGGTTATTGTGCTACAAACATTTTTTCACTCACATTATGTTTGTAAAATACACATCTATTACCACAACACTTAATGTTCAGCTTCCTGTAATCTAATTACGTTTTTTTCTTAACAGGTAGCTAAAAACGCATTGGAGTGTTTGTTGTTCACTCTAACGCTGTGAGATAAATACTCGTTGATTTCTTTAGGAAATGTTCAGATAATAAGCTGAACATTTCCCTCCAAAGAAAATGGTTCCTTCTACATCAGTATTATATTTTTGTCATGCTGTTGTCTGCTCATTTTACCTTAACAGCCCTCCAAATCAATAATAAACTACATGTATTCCAATGAATCATTTTATAACTGAATGGGAGACTCCAGTAAGTAAAGGTTTGTAAGAGCTACTTCTTCATGATCAGAGACTCTTTGCCTACAGAGAAATAAGCACCAATGAGTCACTATATTGACAAATTGTTTACAAAATATCAACCGGGTTTAAAGCTGCTGTACCTTCAGTTTGACTTTATTGTGCTCAGCCTTTCAAATTAGTTTCAACAAAAGTCAATGCCCTATAAAAAGCAGTGGAAGTCATTATAGAATTTCATGCAATTCTAAAGCAATGGCGTAGAAGAAAAGCCATTTCAAGAGTTGTGGTGTTGTCTGTTAGAAAGTGTTGGGCCAATTTACGGACACATTTTCATGTGCAATATAGATTCCATTTGCAAATATAGAAATTTCATCCCTCTGATTTACATGACTTGTTTTAAAAGTCTATCTAGATACATGTAACTGTTTATTACATGATCCTGCCCTTATTCCATTGAATAAACTCATTCTATAAATAGTGATATTAAACGTTTGTTTAATAACAGGAAATAGTGCCAGGCGACCTTTGACTTCCGGTGTTTCGTCTGTTCACATTCCGTACGCTACATCTCAAAATACTATGGCTTCCAATATTTTTCCAACAAACTATAATGAATGAAGAGTTTGAAAAGTTATGTCATTAAATATACGCCATTAAATATGACATAGTGTCTTTATTTATGCGGACAAACATCGCATACTTACGTGAAACGTCATTGCATGCCTTATAGAAGACGATGTTAGTTTCGCAACCCATTTGTTGATTTAAGTATGTTTTGTCGAGCTTTTGGATCATGTAATAAATAGAATCTACAACTCGACCCTATAGTTTATAGCGGAATTTACAAAACTCGTCCAGTAAATTAGGTCTGGACCTCCCCAAAGGCTCGGTCCAAACATAATTTACTGGACGCGTTTTGTAAATTCCGCTATAAACTGGGGACTCGTTGCAGATCCTCTATATATCAGACTTTTGCAGAAGCAATCACAAGATCATGCAGGCATCAATATATGGTGGTAGACATTTGCAGAATGAGGTCCCCAGAGGGTTAATTTAGTGACACTACCCCGCATCACTACCCTAGCATCACTTACACTGTAATTCACCCTCTGGGGAACCCCATTCTGCTCAGGCCTTATCTCCTCTGGAAAGTATCTTTATTATCAAATTTATGAAAAACATTTTAGTTTCTTTAGAAACTACTTTAGTCTTTAGAAAGTTTATTATTCTTTATTAGTTTAGTTTCTTTATACCCCCAAATTGGCAGATGACACAATGCATAATCGAGGTGCCCAATCGATGCATGTCACCATCTTCACCATCTGGGAACTTAAATCTGTGTCTTGGTCTCCCGTAGCAGATCAGGCCATGCAGAATGAGGTCCCCTCAGGATGAATTTGGCAGGGTAGCTTCACTAAATTCATCCTCTGGGGACCTCATTCTGTAAATGTCCAGCACCATATTTTTAGACCTGCAGACTGCAGAAGAAACAAATACAAGGTACAGTAATGCTCTAAATAATCGACTCCTTAACCACAGCAGAATTATGGGTAACTTTTCAGGATTTTGTTGGAAATATGGCTTGTTGCCATTCATCGGAAAGCTCTCAGCAAGAGCGTTCCGATGAATGGCAACAAGCCATATTTCCGACTAAATCCTGAAAAGTTACCCATAATCCAGCTGTGGTTAAGGAGTCGATTATTTAGAGCATTACTGTATTAAATATGATGGGCAAAGTTCATCTCATGTTTTAGTGAATCACCATCTTATCTCTTATGCACAATGTTAGGAATTGTTGAAGGGTTCAAGCTATTAGTGAGACTATTTATAAACGCCTCAAACATGATCGATATGGAACTCAGCAAACATACTTTAAAAAAAACAAATGTGTGGCTTGTACAGGCTTGTAGTGATTTTTAGAACATTTGAGACAGTGAAATGTGATAAACTGATCTTCAGAAATTTATTAACTTTTTTTTTTTTGTAAGTTCTTATTTTATTTGTTGGTTGGTCTTACATCTGTTGTGTTGTTTCTTATAATTTTAGTTTCACCATGGGGAATCAGATGGTTTTGAGGTTGATGAGTACCATGCATTCAAAATGTGCAAATGCACAAAAATATAACGGATGAGGAACTGACACAAAACATACCATTTTGACTGTTACAAGTGATTGCTAGTTTTTTTTTTTAAAGATGAAAGTTCGGAAACACTCTGTAGTTTTCTATAACATTCTGATGAAAGTTGCCAGTCGGAGGTTAGTGGGATACACAAGTCCACACATCTAGGAGAGTCCTTCGACTGAAAACTTTGGTCATAATGTTAGAGCAAACAACTGTGAGTTTGGACACAAATGAGGTATCAGCTTGTTTAAAAATAGTTGCAAATATATTATGTAATATATCATTATCCTAGCTTATTACCTTTTTCCTCATTTCTGGTCGCATTTGCAATCCTCTCAGGCATTTTGAATGCGTGATACTCATCATCTCGAAACCACGTAATTCCCCACTGTGAGTTTGTTTGTTATATTTTTGTCTGTCTCTCTCTTTCTTACAGTTGCACTGACAAATTAATTAACATAGTAATTTGGTCATTCATCTCAACCAACATGTGCAGTTAGAGAATCATAATGTGAAGGAATGTTTGCACATTCTCACAAGAGCATCGCTGGGGCGAGGCTAAATACGCCCATTAGTTTACTTGAAAAAATTATTGTTAAATCAGGTGAATTCTAAGTTGAAATAGGGGCCTTAGAATTCAGCTGATTTAATAACAATTTGTATATTATTATAGGGCCATAACTCATATAAAAATAATCGGACAGAACCCATATTCGAACTGTGCCTGTATTTTTGCTGAGAAATACACTTTGGTTCTGATAAAAAAAAAATCCAAAATGTAGTTATCAGCCAGAAACCAAAATGTCATGACATCGGTCAAAAAATGGCCGCACATCATATCAAAATAATCCGACAGAATCCATATTCGAACTGTGCCTATATTTTTGGCTGAGAAATACACTTTGGTTCTGATAAAAACAAATAAAAAATGTAGTTATCAGCCAGAAACCAAAATGTCATGACATCGGCCAAAAAATGGCCGCACCTCATATAAAAATAATCGGACAGAACCCATATTCGAACTGTGTCTGTATTTTTGGCTGAGAAATACACTTTGGTTCTGATAAAAAAAAATCCAAAATGTAGTTATCAGCCGGAAACCAAAATGTCATGACATCAGTCAAAAAATGGCCGCAACTCATGTAAAAATAATTAGATAGAATTCATATTCGAACATAGGCTGTATTTTTGGCTGATTTGGCTGAACCAATTTTGGTTCTGATCAAATAATCCAAACTAGAGTTATCGGTCGGAAACTATAATGTTAACCGATGGACAACTAAAGGGATGGATGAAGTCCGATGGACTGATTACATGATATGACCGCTTTTTCAAAAGGGCATATAAAACCATGAGAGATCACTGTTCACAGGTGTTTTATCAAGAATTCGCCATGGACCAGCACCATGGACAGATACCATCTGCTAAGGCATTGTGGGAATTATTGGTGAAAACTGAGCCAAACAATAGGATGGAAATAAGAGGGCTTCACAGAGTGATTTCTTTTGTAACTAATTGGTCCAATTACTAAATAGCATTGGTTGCGATATCACGAGTTGATGAATGGATAACAAGAACACTCTGTTGAAAATCGATCAGGTTGCATAACTCCGCACCTCACTCCTTTGTCACCGCCACACATTGTGTAACCAGAATATTTCTCAGTGCGATTGCGTTTTCTTGGCAAGCAAGCAAATAGTGTGTCTGTCATCAGAAGAATAAGATCCGCGGAGGGTGAATTTAGTGATGCTATCCCGCAAAGCAGGCTAGCATCACCAAATTCACCTTCTGGGAACCTCATTCTGCTTAAGTCTCAACTGCTATGGTATCAGATTGAAGTTCCCTAGTTGAAGTTGGTGATGTTCACTCATTAGTCACCTCAATTATGCATTTTATTTTCTGCAAATTAGGGAATACAGAAACTTCCTAGAAGGGAAAAAGTAACTGACAACAATGTTAATTTGAGACTACAGATACATCCAGAAGATGAGGCCTAAGCAGAACGAGGTGCCCAGAGGGTGAATTTGGTGATATAACCCTATGTGCAGGATAGCGTCACTAAATTCACCCTCTGGGCACCTCATTCTGAAAATGACAGACACACTATTTGCAGGCTTGTTTTTTGGGTAGAAACCTATAATCGATTACCTCCACGTGATTTTCTCCGATTCATCAGTAATTTTTGGACTTCTTATTGATTGTAAGTGCAGTGACGGGGAGTCGGGGACGTGATTGCATGTGTTTACCAAGTTGATTATAGCAATTCTCCTACCAACATTTCATGGTTGTAGAATGGATGGACCAATATAGGTTCTGTTTGCACTGAATCTGTATGAATTGAGTGCAACTGCGTAGTGCTGTGCGGTATTTGCATATTAATAATACTGCAGTAATTTTTAAATCACACTGCGGTATACCTTATTACTGACTATTTCCACATGTATATTCAGTAACTAAAGGCAGCTTTACAAAAAGGAACCAGATCAAATCAAGAGGGCTAATTTCAACTTGCCCAGATACACGAATCAGGTAACCTTCCCTTTGCATGGATCACAAATCCGTGCTTAGCAGGATTCAAATCAGCTTCGCTTCGCTGAATGGCTTACAGTAATGCTCTAATTAATCAACCTCTTAACCACAGCAGAATTATGGGTAACTTTTCCGGATTTAGTCGGAAATATGGCTTGTTGCCATTCATCGGAAGCCGATAGCTTTCCGATGAATGGCAACAAGCCATATTTCCGACTAAATCCTGAAAAGTTACCCATAATTCTGCTGTGGTTAAGAGGTCGATTAATTAGAGCATTACTGTATGTTGCAGCCCTGAATATTTGCTTTGGGGTAGGAACATTCTAGAAGGCGACTTGGGAGATAATTATATTCTCCCTATATTATGCCACTTCTCCCTATTTTACTCCTTGGGAGAAGTGATTTCTCTCTCATATAGCAGTATGCATACATACATGTATATTTAAAGTGTATTTCCTGATTATAATGGTATATTTACTCACTATAATCTGCTATAATGGTTTTATAATTGGGCTCTTGTATTGCATAATACTTATTGGATCATAGAATCGAAAGCAGATGATGGGGTGCAAACTGAACTTCAGCCTTTATGACTTCTCCCTGATAACAGTCCACTTCTCCCTGATAACAGTCCACTTCTCCCTAATAATCTAATAGGGAAAATTGACTTCTTCCAATTAGATTCCCATTCGTTCATTTTAATGATATTCAACGGTACATGAAAACAAGTTGTTAAACAACCAACCTTATTCTGTTTGTTTTAACTTATCACATGAACATCCCTACAAATGAACTTCGGCTGGATGGACAAGAACTAGTGACTATAGATATATGTATTATATTAACCCTTCTATGACAGGAGCTGCGTTGGAGCAGCATTAAAGATCCTGTGCCAGTGTATTCTCTTATATATGTGAGTCTCCCATAGAAAGCCTCTCATATACATGTATAAGAGAATACATTGACCTAACAATATTTACCTTGACATGCCAGTGCATTCTCTTATATATGCAAGGCTCCTTTAATATGGCTCCCTATGTAATGGGTACCAACATACTCAACAAAGTGCAAATGCTCTCAAACATACTTTGATATTTATAATTTTACAAGCTTTCTCTTTTTCCAACAGTAGATTATATATATTTTCGGTTAATATGATAGACTACTGAGAAGAAATAAACCGTTGTCTGGACTGGGGATTGTAATTTTGACAATTGATTTTTATGTGTGTCTCACGGGTGATGAACTCCCAAGTGGATACTTTTAGCTCACCTCAGGGCTTATTGAGAAAATTGGGTTGGTTTGTCAAGTGAGTTCGTTGTTGACAAACCATTATCAGAATTCCAGACAGTTTTAG
Source organism: Siphonodentalium dalli (assembly GCA_032622095.1). Lineage (NCBI taxonomy): Eukaryota > Metazoa > Mollusca > Scaphopoda > Gadilida > Siphonodentaliidae > Siphonodentalium > Siphonodentalium dalli. The sequence continues at coordinate 116,348,450 of CP136067.1, read as the reverse complement.
GTTCGGCTCCAGTCATGAAAGGGTTGTTAAGCAGCTATTAATAGAAACCTGCATACAATATTACATGTCCATCAATTTCTCCTTCAGAGTTCTCTACCTAAGATGATATGCTACACATATTTGTTTGTATGCAATGATTTTGCTTAAAAATTTCCATCTTATTTTAAAATCTAGGACAAGGTTCAAAATCCAAGTGTAAATTCATTTTATACATAGGCAAACGTTTCTTCTTTCATGCAACACAATGCAGCTATTTGATACAAAAGATGCAGAATTGTTATATCACATAACTCAAAGGTGGCTCGTGTTGAAAGATTGGATCGTGTGTTTACTCCGATTCATACTGCATCACAATTTCACAAATTTATGTGAGCCAATCAGAGCAGAGACGTTTTTTTACTTTAAAAGAATTTATCCCTCATTTGATGACAGTACTTAGGTACAAAGATGATATGATAACCTTATTCTGCATATTTTTGTCTTCTCATGTCAGGCCATGTGAGATCATGTTTACAAGGTTATGTGACTAAAGTTAATGACCTGTGAAAAGTACATTTAGGTGGCTTAAGATCTGAACAAATTGACATGAAATTCCAACACAAAAGGTATCAGATTTCAAAACAACAAAAGTACAAAGATGAACAAATTCACACTTTGGGAACCTCATTTTGCTTAGGCCTCAACTACTATGGAATACCTACGATCAGATTGAAGTTACCCAGATGAAGTTACCCATTGGAAGGTGGTGATGTTCCACCATTAGTCACCCAGTTAAAGTTAGTGATGTTGACCCATTGGTGACCTCGATTATGCATTTTATCTTCTGTAAATTAGGGGATATAGAAACTTCCCAGAAGGGAAAAAGTAACTAAAAACAATGTTAATTTGACTACAGGCAGGCCTACTTCCTAGAAGATGAGTCCTAAGCAGAATGAGGTCCCCTACCAGAGGGTGAATTTAGTGATGCTAGCCTGTTGTGAGGGATAGTATCATTAAATTCACCCTCTGGAGACCCCAAATGACAGACACACTATTTGCAGATTTGGCTGAACCAATTACCAAATCAAAATGGGTGATAACGCAACTAAAATACAACAAACAAATCTCAGGTGCACAGGTTACCATGGTACTAAATATCTGTGCCAAGTTTTAAAAAAAATTGTTAAAAAATGAAGAAATGCAAGCTCAGACATTGCATCCACCGACAGATGGAAAGAACAGAGACATTGACTACCAGTACCGTACATTAATGCCCTAAATAATCGACTCCTTAACCACAACAAAATTATGGGTAACTTTTCAGGATTAAGTCGGAAATATGGCTTGTTGCCATTCATCGGAAAGCTCTCCCCGAGTGCTTTCCGATGAATGGCAACAAGCCATATTTCCGACTAAATCCTGAAAAGTTACCCATAATTCAGCTGTGGTTAAGAAGTCGATTACTTAGAGCATTACTGTATATGATATGAGTTACTGGGAAAGCTCATTAGTCTAATAACTTGCTGATACCTTTGGAAAATATATAAAAAAAAAAACTGTTGAAATTGCCAGGCATGATAATATATTGCCGCCATTTTCGAGCAAGTTATGATGTAGGTTCCTGGCCTTATGAAAAGCCATCAATATACAAAGTAAACTTAGTGGCAAAGCAACACTAGATGGTAATAAAGAATTTCCCCCAACTGTAAAGATGACAGGTGTCAGCACTGTCCTTTTGATGGTTTGGCATATTGTTTGTTAACCTGGACGCTTATAACACACTTTGTAGAACGCCTTTACTGAACGGCCAATTCTGATGGATCTCTACAGAAACATGGTTTCTAATGAAGTGCCAACTATTACAAGTACATACATGTAAAATACTTGAGAAACGATCAACTCTACTTCAACATTGATGAATATACTTGATATATTTCGCTTCAGAAACAGAAGGCGAAGAATTTTTCAAGTAAATATGTTAATCTAAACAATAGATTCACCATGCATTAAAAAAAAAACTGAGGTGCAATGATCCCAATAGATCTACAGGAAACCCCACCCCTCTCAATCTGCTTTTGTGCAACCAAATGGGGTAGCCATCTTAAAGAATTGAGCACAAAAATTTAGGCAAACTATCCGTTATGACTCTACACATTCCATTAAGTCCCCACTGTGACACAAATAAACATGTCAATGACACTGTAGCTCAATTTAGAGGGGAATAATTTGGAAAATTTAATGCATTGCAGTTAATAGGCAAGCCTTGAAATAGGTCCACAGAGGGTACAATTCACCCTCTGGGAACCTCATTCTGCTCAGGCTTCAACTGCTATGGGAGAACGAGGATCAGATTGAAGTTCCACTGTTGAAATTGGTGATGATCACCCATTAGTCACCTCGATTATGCATTTTATCTTCTGCAAATAAGGAGATATAGAAACTGAACAGAAGGGAACAAGTACAATAAGCAGACACACTATTACTGTAATGCCCTAAATAATCGACTCCTTAACCACAGCAGAATTATGGGTAATCACCTGAAGATATATGAAGTTTAGGAACAATCAGATGGAAAATGTTGGTTGAAGGGAATGACAGAAGATTTAGTCATGCAAAGAGGAAAACCAAGATAGCTGCCACCGCCATGCTTTTTATCGAAAATCGTTCAAATTTGATAGCTCCTAGGTCATCCTAAATATGGCTGCAAATTTTCAAAACATTTCTTCGATATATGTGGGCTGCAGGGTATGCCGATAGATTCAAACCTGAAATTGAAAATGGCTGCTGGCGGCCATGTTTTTCAACGAAATTCAGGAAAAAATTGATAGCTATTGATACCTCCCATCTAGAGGTAACCCCAAACATCCATATAAAGCTTGGTGATGATCGGATGAGGAATGTGGCCTGTAGGGTGTGCCAAAGGAAATTGTTGATGGTCGGGTCGAATGCTGACGCCAACCCAAGGCAATAAAAAAGAAGATATTTGTACAGTAGGCGTGGGCTGTGTAAGGCTTTCAAATACAAACGCCTTCTTCAAACTGCAGCAATATTATTGTAAATCAAAATTATTACATAAATCTTGCATAATTTATTTCAATGACAGTATTAGAAATTCAGCATGAATTTAAACAGCACATACAGTACCGTAATTTAAATCACACATGATTTAGAAGCTTAGAGTGGCCACAGGCTACTAGACTTTAAATTACAGAAGAAAAGACAGACGACAGTCTATTATCTAACACTCTATCACGTACCTTGAAAACATAATGAGAAGCCGGTTATGTTTTATTTACATAAATGTGTCAGACAGGATGTTAATTTAAAGATATAACCCGCAAGGTGGAGGTTTTTCCTGCCCACCTGTATTTTTATCTCTGATGTAATTATCCACTTGCCGATCAGTCACTGATGACATAGCGGACACATAAATCAAATGATATGGTCCACAACCCTCTGATAATATCGGCAAAACAATTAATCTATTGAGTGATATGTGCATAAACTTCAATGGTTTCTCACACAAGACCTTTGTAACTATCAAATAGAGGGCTTAAAAATCGATGTGTGAACTGTCACCTGCATGAAATGCAATGTAAGACTTTTAGATATCAGTCCCACGATTACACTTTGATATGATAGTCTGTACCTGTTTAACCCCTTCATGATGTGAGCTGGTGCTGCGTGGTGCAGCATTTAAGATCCTATACCAGTGCATTTTTTTTATATATGTGAGTCTCCCATAGGGAGCCTTGCATAAGTAAGAGAATGCATGGCTTACAAGGTAAATATTGTTAGGCCAATGTATTATCTTATATATGCGAGGCTCCCTATGGGAGACTCATATATAAGAGAATGCATTGGCACAGGGCTTCCGCAAAATTTCAGGATGCTCCATTAATGGAAGGGTTAACCCTTTCTATACTAAATACTAGGCTTGCCGCAATTTTGGATTTTCAAAATTGATTAATCGGTAGCTATAATCGACGATTAATCGATTTTTCTACCCATAAAATTAAATCTCAAATAAAGATTTAATTTGTAGTAAATAGATGCCAAAAAAGAGACTATTAAGAGGTGCGTCTGGTAAGTGTAAGATATGGTAAGTATAACTCCCGCATGTCGGAAATGAAGGGCATTAGTTCTGAGAATTTGCTCCCATATAAATTCAAATGCCTCTATTAAACAATAAAAACAAAATGAAAGTGCCAATGACACTGTAGCTCAACTTAGGTAGGGGAATAATTTAATGGTTTAGAGTAAATGGAGAAATATGAAAGATGCTGATTGAAATGTCTTACCTGTGCCAAAGGATTTAGTCATGCAAAGAGTAAAATCAAAGATGGCTGCTGGTGGCCATGTTTTTGGCCTTATGACCCCAAAAGAACTCGTTCCCATCTACATGTCATTATTAACATCCATGACAAATTTTATGAAGATCCGACCAAAGCTACAACCTGTAGCCTGCGCCAAAGGATTTAGTCATGCAAAGAGTAAAATCCAAGATGGTTGCTGGCGGCCATGTTTTTTGGCCGAACGACCCCAAAACGACTCGTTCCGATCTACATGTCAATATTAAAATCCATGACAAATTTCATGATTATCAGACGAATAGTACGACATGTAGCCCGCCCGCGCCAATGGATTTAATTTTGAAATCCAAGATGGGCCACCAGTGGCCATGTTTTTTGGTCGAATGACCCCAAAATGACTCGTTCCCATCTACATGTCAATGTCAACAATCATGACAAGTTGCATAAAGATCAGACAAAAGGTACGACCTGTAGCCTGCGCCAAAGGATTTAGTCATGCAAAGAGTAAAATCAAGATGGCTGCTGGTGGCCATGTTTTTTGGCTGAACGACCCCAAAATGACTCGTTCTCATCTACATGTCATTGTTAACATCCATGACAAATTTTATGATGATCAGATTAACAGTACGACCTGTGCTAATGGATTGAATTTTGAAATCAAAGATGGCCGCTGGCGACCATGTTTTTCGGCCGAATGACCCCAAAATGAATCGTTCCCGTCTACATGCCATTGTTAACATCCATGACAAATTTTATGATGATCAGATAAAGGTACGAACTGTAGCCCGTGCTAAAGGATTTAGTCATACAAAGAGTAAAATCCAAGATGGCTGCTGGCGGCCATGTTTTTTGGCCGAATGGCCCCAAAATGACCCGTTACAATCAACATGTCATTATTAACATCCATGACAAATTTTATGATGATCAGACTAAAGGTACGACCTGAAGCCCGTGCTAAAGGATTTAGTCATACAAAGAGTAAAATCCAAGATGGCTGCTGACGGCCATGTTTTTCGGCTGAATAACCCCAAAATGACTCGTTCCCATCTACATGTCATTGTTAACATTCATGACAAATTTTATGATGATCAGACTAAAGGTACGAACTGTAGCCCGTGCTAAAGAATTTAGTCATACAAAGTGTAAAATCCAAGATGGCTGCTGGCGGCAATGTTTTTTAGCCGAATGACCCCAAAATTACTCGTTCCCATCTACATGTCAATATTAACATCCATGACAAATTTCATGATGATCAGACGAACAGTACGACCTGTGGCCCATGCTAATGAATTAAATTTTGAAATCAAAGATGGCTGCTGGCGGCCATGTTTTTTGGCCGAATGACCCCAAAATGACTTGTTCCCATCTACATGCCATTGTTAACATTCATGACAAATTTCATGACAATAAGACGAACAGTACGGCCTGTAGCCCGTGCTAATGGATTGAATTTTGAAATCCAAGATGGCCGATGGCAGCCATGTTTTTTTTTCCGAATGACCCCAAAATGACTCGTTTCCCATCTACATGTCAATGTCAACATCCATGACAAATTTCATAATAATCGGACCAAAGGTACGAACTGTAGCCCGTGCTAAAGGAAATTGTTGACGCATCACACACGCACACACACACGCACGGACGACGGATACCAAGCCATGGCAATAGCTCAAACTTTACAAAGTAAAGTTGAGCTAATAATTACTCGTAGTTTATGAAATTTAGGTAAGCACTAAGCAGATTCAGAAATCATTTTGATTAAACAAATTGAACGAAAAAAATCGGAAAAATACTCCCAACTCTCGTCAGGTCACGTGCTTCGTGAGACTGTTCGCGAATTTGGGATCGTGCATTAATTGAATTTGAAGTTCGGGATCGTGCTTTAATTCAAAGTCGGGAATCTCTCAAAAGCGGAATAGCACGTGACCGCTGAACATCTGCTATCACGCATGCCGCGGAGTATACACATGCGTCGGCACATTAAAAGACGAGAGGCCGATCACGATCGGCAGATGTTTAACCCATACCTTGGCGATAGCGACTAGTCATAATTGATAATTTGTCAAAGATATGATCACAGGAATTAATCCATATATCAGTACCCAACTTGAAATCAAAAGCTCAAATAATTTGTCTTAAGGAAGGGTTAAAGTATTTGGGGTAGGGAGGAGTAGTTTTAAACTCATAACTCTGTCCCTATTCACCCAAGGACCTCTCACTGTGAGATCCAATGGTTTAGTGATTTCGGAGGACATGTTTAGGAGTTTAAGTTAACTCATTGGAAGCAAAAGTGATAAATCCCTATCTTTAACACTTTTGACATGCCAGATATTCAAAATTTATTCACTTCTAAAGAGAAATTATAATTTGTTGACAAGCCAGACTGCTTAGAATGACATACATGTAGGGGATTCCATCTCATATTTAAATGGTACTTTAATTACCCCCCCCCTTTCCCCCATTCTCCCCAGTTATTTCTTTATCAAACATGGACAGATATAAGATCAGATCTGACCTGTGTATTAAATAAGATTAAGTGTTTCATAATGGTTTTCAAAAATATATGTAGTTTATACAATTCAAAAGTATTATCTATATAATGTTATACAGACATAATATGATGAGGATGCTTGCCCCTATGACCACTAAATCGTTCATATAAAAGAAAGTAAGTTAGCCCTCAATTAAATGGTTTCACACATTACAATGTTTTACAAGTAGCTTGGACACTAAAAGCCAGAACCTTCAATGTTAATCTTCTAAGTGCTCTGTGGCCCCTAAAATTCAATCAACCATGAAAATATGAACAAATGGGAAAATAAGGTTCCTGGAAACACTAACATCTACCATATTGATTTTCAAAACAAGTCATCACTTACAATAGTCATTGTATATTTATCTGCCTGATTCCCATTGCATAGATAAATCATATTGGCCATCAGCTGTTATTTTAATTTCAAATTGAAAGCACATGTCTGAAGGGTTAATATATTTTTCAAAAATCAATTAATCAGTCAAAACCAAAATTTATATAAGTGAATAGTGTGCAATAGTACCCAACAGATATTAAGAGATATGAAGAAGAGTCCATGTACATTTTAGCATGTGTCTATGGAAACCTTGGAAAGGGTTAATTATTTTTGAAGCAAATTAATGGAATTTAGAAGACACTAAGTCTTATATAGGTGAGTGGGGGCTCTTATCTCACCCTGTAATGCAATTTCAAGAATAGGATAAACAACAGTCTTATGCTGCCATAAATCAATTTGACAGTTAGAATAAACAAACAGCCAGCCACCAGTGTTTGTTATCTTGACCACCAGAGCTCTGTATAATATGTCATCACTCATTTCATAACAGATTTCACTTGGAATGACAACATCTATAAAATGTCCTCTCATATACTCTGGATGTTCACATGGTAATTTATTGATATCATTATATTACATGAAACTATTGCAATAAATTCTTCATATTTTCAAAACAGGATATCACACCTAATTAATCGTATAAAACTAAAATAAATGAAAGTGTCAATATTTTTGATTATTAAACTTTTTTTTTTATTGTTATTAAAGTTCAAACAAAATTTAATATTTGTATCTGTTTGTATATGCTAAATTTAGCAAGGAGCTAAATCTAAAAAAATCCAATTTAAAAAAAAAAATGTTTTTTCTCGAAAAAGGGTCATAACTCCTTTAAAATTAATCGGATCAAACCCATATTCGAACTCGATCTGTATTTTGGGCTGTGAAACTCACATACCAAATTTGGTTCCAATCAGATAAAAAATGTTTGAGTTATGGCAGAATGCGTGAATTATAAGTTGAAAAAGGGCCATAACTCTGTTACAAAATCACGGATCAAACCCAAATTCGAACTCGATCTGTATTTTGGGCTGAGAAACCCATATAGAAAATTTGGTTTCGATCGGATAGAAAATGTTTGAGTTATCGCATTACTCGTAAAGTGTTTACAGACAGACAGACGGACAGACGGACAGACAGACGGACAGACAGACGGACCAACGACGAGTGGTCAATCCGGGCAACGACACTATGTTTACCATACTATGGTATGGGTAAACATAAAAAACCGCCGTGACGTGAAACCAAGACGGAACTAGATTACTCTGTCAGCCTGACCTCAAAAGACGCTGCAACTGAAAGTTACATTGTCACAAATGTTTGCGTGGGTGGGTTTCTGGGTTAGATTAGTGCTGTAAATACGGTGCAAAATATTGCCTCTTAAGTTGAGATAAGTTATGCCAGCGTTCTTGTGTTGTTGTATAATATGCATTGTTATTTGAACTAAAAAAGTCGATTTTCAAAATGAAATGCGATTAATCGGCACCACTGACGATTGTTCGATTATTCACAAAATCGCGGCAAGCCTACTAAATACTCATTGATGAGTACTTATCCCGTAGGAAATATTCAGCAAATAAGTTCAAAAGTCGTTTGTTTAACTTATTATCTGAAAATATCCCTCAAATATAGGACTCCTTCTGCACTTGTATTACATGTATTATGTACATGTACCTGTCATCTGTTTATTTTTCCTGAAAACCCCTCCAGATGAATAATAGACAAAACCAACGTATACGTTTATAACTCAGTCGTAGAATCCATTTAATATAGAAGGGGTTAAAATGAGCCAATTGTTAAACAATTATTAGGTATCCAACATGTGTCGTACCGTATATGTATACCAGGGTTCACATTTTGCAGGGTTTCCGTTACTACGGCTCAGCATCCGTGGAATGGCGCCTCATTCCCCTTGCTGATGATCTGATGACACCTAAAGTTAATAGCAATCTATCGTAAAAAGAATCCTACTGCAATGGGAGTTCAAGGGTTAAACAGAATACGGGTGAAAAGACATCTTAATTGAGCACAGTATGTTACTGGTACAGTGTAACACTTTGAAATAAAAGCGTCAAAACTACAACGCAATGTTTGGGGTGCAGCCATATAGTGACATTGTATACGGTAATGCCCTAATTAATCGACTTCTTAGGCGAGAGCTTTTTCCAATGAATGGCAACAAGCCATATTTCGACTAAATCCTGAAAAGTTACCCATAATTCTGCTGTGGTTAAGAAGTCGATTAATTAGGGCATTACTGTACAGCGTAATACACATATTAAAATGTCGCGGTAACATCAAAGTCTGACAAAGAACACCAGACTGCTGAATATGGATATTTTGTGCGCAGGATTTCTGTGGATGAAACTACTCATGCGCGGAGATCCCGTGCAAAACATATACCCCAAAATGGAGATAAAGTCAAAGTAAGGTCAATAATATAGGGTCGAGAGGGGGTGAGAAACAAGCATATATTTTTAAAATTTGCGATGCAGTTTCCAATTTACTAACCAATTTACAATGAAAAAACATGCATTGGTAGGGAATGCTATACAAAATCTGCCCAGTGCTGCAAAATGCTATACAAATTAAAAAAATTAAATCGACCTCTGAAAGTCAGCGATTACAGTTGCTGTGGTTGTGTTCTTAATTAAAGACACTTTTTATGTATTGGTACCCCTTATATTGTTACACAGTTCCTTCTACCTTATCCTATATGCATATGAAACGCATAACAATTATGATAAGGTACAGTCTGTTAACGAATATACTCCACTTGTGCCCACATAAAAGGAAAATTTATCAAAGGTCCATGGTAGGCTCATAAATCTCAGGTAGTTTATCACATATTTTAGGACCTGCCTAAATTCCATGTGCCAAGCAAGCTGATTACTGAATCACTGACATTTGAAGGTGATGTAATTTTAGCACAGTATCATAGAGAGCTGTTACATCTGATATTGACAATAAAGAGAGAAAGCTGTATGGAAGTCTATTGAGTGTGGAGTGACATATACACCATGGAACATAACGAGAAGCACGATCAATAGAATAGGTACCAAGATGTATATACCAGATATCCGAGATGCAAGGTCAACCAAACATGTTAGTGCAATACCCTAGTGTGAAAAGGGCATGCATGTTTATTAATTTCGTGCAAAATATTTTCTCTGCAAGGTGTTTATTTAACCCTTTCATGACGAGAGCTGGGCTGGTGCAGCATTAATGATCCTCTATCAGTGCATTCTCTTATATATTCAATTCTCTCATAAGGAGCCTCGCATATATAAGAGAATGCACTGGTTTATAAGGTCAAAGTAAATATTGTTAGGCCAATGCATTCTCTTATATACGCAAGGCACCCTATGGGAGACTCGTATATATAAAATAATGCATTGGCACAGGGTTTTCACAAAATAGGAAGCTCCAGTCATGGAAGGGGTATAGGTAACAGTAAACGGTGTCACTGTTAACCCTTTCAGTGCCAAGTCCGATTTTTGTATCAACCCATATTTCCTTGATCATTTTTCAAATTTATTGATTATAATAATGTGATATATTGATGGAAAGAGCTCTTAGAGCTCTTTCCATCAATGTATCACATTATTATAATAAATTTGAAAAATGATCAAGGAAATACGGGTTGATACAAAAATCACACTTGGCACTGAAAGGGTTGTCACCTAAATAAATAACCCTTTCTTTACTAAATACGGAAGGGAGCCTGTTTCAGCTGGTCGACAAAAAAGAGAAAGCTGTGTGGAAGTCTATTGAGTGTGGAGTGACATGTACACTATGGAACATAAGGAGAAGCACGATCAATAGAATAGGTAGAAGATGTGTTAGATCATGCCATGAATCTCTACTTTGCCCACAGGCGTATCTAAAGTAGAGATTCATGGCATGATTTACCAAGATGTACATGTATACCAGATATCTGAGAGTCAAGGTAACCAAACATGTTAGTATAATACAGTAATGCCCTAATTAATCGACTGCTTAACCACAGCAGAATTATGGGTAACTTTTCAGGATTTAGTCGGAAATATGACTTGTTGCCATTCATCGGAAAGCATATTTCCGACTAAATCCTGAAAAGTTACCCATAATTCTGCTGCGTTAAGCAGTCAATTAATTAGGGCATTACTGTACTCTAATGTGAAAAAGGGCATGGATGTTTATTAATTTTTTGCATAAAATTTCTTCCCTGCAAGATGCTTATTTGAGTCCGCACTTTTATTTTATTTGCTCCCTAGATTAGAGAGAAGTGCACTTGAATGGAAATAACTTGTCAAAAATGAAATTTAAGGATAACAGTAAACGATGTCACTGATAGCTCAACTAAATACTCATCGATGAGTAGTTCCCTTTGGAAATGTTCAGATAATATTTCAACGAACTTATGATCTGAACATTTCCCACCATTGAAAATGAATCTTTCTGCTCTTGTCTTATTTTTCTGTATACTTTTATAACTCATTTAGTTAGAAAGGGTTAAAGGATACCAGAAGCAAATGTATTTTATGGTCTTTGGTGATCTTTCAAACCACATAAAATACTCATGGCAACAAGCCATATTTCTGACTAAATCCTGAAAAGTTACCCATAATTCTGCTGTGGTTAAGGAGTCTATTATTGAGGGCATTACTGTAAGTGTAGCCATATGAACATATTTCTTTGCTGCAAAACATTTCTGTTGAAAAAGGGGACAACTCCACTAAAAAAATATGGATGGACCTCATAATCGCAGTTGCACAGGTTCCCATGGTACTTAATATCTGTGCCAAAAAATTTACTGAAAATGTAGGAATACAAGCTAGGCCAAATTTTTTTCCATGGACGCTCGACAGACAGCCTGACAGATGGTTAGACAGACAGACAGATGGACAAATGGACATACAAACAAGCTGATTCCAATACACTTAAGCCACATAACTTCGTTACAGGGGGTAAAACTAACTATACATGTGCTAGAATTTATATTACATGAACATACATTTGCTTGTGCAATAGATCTCCCCTGGGAACATTAATCTGACACTTAATGTCTTGCAAGAACCTCAATGATTGAGTGACATATACATATATACTGTGGAGCACAATCAATAGAATAAGTACCAAGATGTATACGAAAGAGCCAAGAATCAGGGTCGACCAATGAGAGCAATGCACCACATATCCCCCCCCCGCAAAGGTGGCTTTTCGTTATGTTGTATTAATTTTCTGAGGTGGCTAAAGTCGAAAGATGTCTTAATCTGGCCTAAGATATATAGATCAGAAATTGCTATGTAAATACAGTAATGCCCTAAATAATCGACTCCTTAATCACAGCAGAATTATGGGTAACTTTTCATGATTTAGTCGGAAATATGGCTTGTTGCCATTCATCAGAAAGCTCTCAGTTTCCGACTAAATCAATAAACATTACCCATAATTCTACTGTGGTTAAGGAGTCGATTATTTAGGGCATTACTGTACACTTACAGCATTTAACCCTTCCTGTACTCAAGCCTTGAAATAGTGAGTCTGTCATTTGCAGAATGAGGTCCCCAGAGGGTGAATTTAGTGATGCTAGCCCACTATGTGGGGTAGCATCACTAAATTCACCCTCTGGGGACCTCATTCTGCAAATGACAGGCTTGTTCCTGTACTAAATAATCATTGATGAGTAGTCCTTCAGGATATGTTCAGATAATAAGTTCAACAAACGACCATCGTAATAATGTCATCTGCTTATTTACCCCCCCCCCACACACAATGAATAATTAGGACTGAAATGAACTTCATGATGCAATGCGCATCACGCCATTTATGTTACGATGAGATTAGCATCACGATGCAGAATTGCATGTTGCCTCTATTAATTCAGCCTTCATTGCAGGAATCAAGTTGCACACTGACCACATGGCAACTTCAACTGGATTCCTGCAATTCGAAATGGTAAAGTTATCTACTTTATCTTTCTCATTAATAAAATTGATGTCATTCTGTGAAATATATGTTGAAAAACTAAATAATAGATTATTGTAAGATAGCAATTGATGAGTTTTAGATGCTTTTTAGTATACTTTTCGTACATCATGATGGATCACATCAGACATTCATGATGTGATGCATAGAAAAAAATCGCGATACATTGAAATCACCATGAATCGTTGCAGCCCTAATTCCTATGTATACAGTAATGCCCTAAATAATCGACTCCTTAACCACAGAAGAATTATGGGTAATTTTTCAGGATTTAGTCGGAAATATGGGTTGTTGCCATTCATTAGTGAGAGCTTTCTGATGAATGGCAACAAGCCATATTTCTGACGAAATCCTGAAAAATTACCCATAATTCTGCTCTGGTTAAGGAGTCGATTATTTAGGGCATTACTGTACCTCTATAACTCAGTGGAAGAATCCATTTAGTATAGAAAAGTGTTAACACTCAAGCTAAATAATTCTAGAAAACATGACTGGCCCAAGCCTGTTGCACATGGATATCCTTCAAGACCAATCACATCCGATCTACAATGACGAAGATATAGGGACATTTGTATTCTTCAATCTAAGGACCATAACTTGAGAAGAAATGGTTTTCCAAAACCTCTTGCATGTGGATATTGTCCACTTCCCCCACTCCCCATACAGTATTATGAGAATACTAAAGATCAATCAAACATGACTTAGCAATCTGGCTCCCATACCCCGCACACCTGAGCCAACGGGCTTAGCAATCGACAAAATATCGAACATGTTCGATGTGCAAGTACGATTGCTTGCAAGTCCGATTGCTCAGAGGAACACCCTGCAGACGATGAGCAATATTGCTCAGAGCAAAGATTGCTCAAGTGTGAGGGGCCTTAACCCTCTAAGAGCTTTTTCCATCAATGTATCACATTATTATAATCAATAAATTTGAAAAATGATCGAGGAAATATGGGTTGATTATCAACCGTTGATACAAAAATCGGACTTGGCACTGAAAGGGTTAAAGAAAGGGTTAAACAGTTACATGTAAAGCAACAAGCCTGAGTTTAGTGTGCCTGTCATTTGAAGAATGAGGTCCCCAGAGGGTGAATTTAGTGACGCTACCCTGCATAGTGGGCTAACATCACCAAATTCAACCTCTCGGGACCTCATTCTGCTTAGGCCTTAACTGCTATGGGAGACATAGACTCAGATTGAAGTTTCCAAATGGTGAATAGTGGTGTACACACATTGGGAACCTTGATTATGCGATGTGTCGTCTGCCAATTTGGGGATATAGAGAAACTAAATTAAAAAAGAAATAGAATCTATGTGAAGAAGTTTCTATAGAAATTTTATAATAAAGAAACTTTCCAGAGAAGATGAGGCCTAAGCAGAATGAGGTCCCCAGAGGGTGAATTTAGTGATGCTAGCCCACAATGTTGGATAGCATCACTAAATTCACCCTCTGGGGACATCATTCTGCAAATGACAGGAACACTAAACTCAGGCTTGTAAAGCAAGTGTGCTATAATATAATAAAGGTGCTTTAGTCCAGTCAATCTGGTCGAAAAAAAGCACAAGACCAGGAACAAATTGCTATACAAATACTTTTACTGTTTATGGATGCGACTATGCCCACACAATAACATATTCAAAATCCCCATGAATCCCAGTAGTAGGTATCTCCTATACCAGCAGACTATTAAAGGGCTTCACATTATTACACCAGCTGTTGTCTGCTTCCATTTTACAGGCAGATTCACTAGAGTGGCTTATGCTTTAATACCCAACAACAAGGTCCCTATTTCTTGTCTGGTATGATGAAGGGAGCACAGTACAAGTGACCTTGTTCAAAGGTCACAACCTGGCACAAGATTTAAACAGCATGCTGCTCTTCAGCGCACACATCGCTTAATCCCTTATCGGACCAAGCCACTGTTGTGGAGAGATACAGTAATGCCCTAATTAATCGACTCCATGACCACAGCAGAATTATGGGTAATTTTTCAGGATTTAGTCGGAAATATGGCTTGTTGCCATTCATCGGAAAGCTCTCAGGATTTAGTCGGAAATATGGCTTGTTGAAGATTAACCCTTTCATGATGGGAGATGCGCTGATGCAACATTAAGATGCCTCGCATATATAAGAGATTGCATTGGCTAACAATTTTTTATCAATTTTTCTTACATTCTTTAACAGTTTTTATCATTTTTTTCTTACATTCTTTATCAATTTTTATCTTTGTTTTTTACATTCTTTAAAAAAATTATTATTTTTTTATCATCATTTCTTACATTCTTTAACAATGTTTTATCTTTTTTTTTTACATTCTATAACAATTATAAAAAATTATATAAAATTTGTTAGGCAAATGCATTCGCTTGTATATGCGAGGCGACCTATGGTCGACTCGCATATATAAGAGAATGCATTGGCACAGGGTTTTCGCAAAATTTCAGGAAGCTCCCATGAAAGGATTAAGAACTGACTCAGAACCTCTCATCTCCCTGTTATGTTATGTGTCCCTTGTGGGCCATTTACATATTTCAGACACGCATGTTTCACATAGTTGAATTAATCTGCACAAGCATGATCAAATATTGATGAAAATCCTCATGGTTATTCACATCTGTAGTTTATGCACTGTAATGTTTGAGTCATCAGCGAACCAACTTTTTTATTCCACACCCATTTAAGTGAGGCACATGTATTCAATGGAATCCGAGCCATTGAATACATATTACTGTGTAACTCTAGAGCAATACAAGCCGGAACTATTTTTTTTAACGTTGTCGCCAAGAAAAATGACGTACATTACGTCAACGATCCGCTTTGGGTGATACCCAGATCATCACTGGTTATTCATCAGACTTAAATCACAATGAAAGTGTCAATGACACTGTAGCTCAACTTAGGTAGGGGAATAATTTAATGGTCGACAGTAAATGGAGGAATAGGAAAAGTGCTAATTGAAATGTCTAAGTAAGACTAGATGTTCATGTCAATATCAACATTCATAACAGGTTTCATAATGATCGGATCAGGGATGTGGTGATTATGGTGTGACAAAGGATTTATTGATGCAAAGAGTAAATTCTAAAATGGCCACCGTCAGCCATGTTTTTTTCCGAATTACACCAAAATGACTTGTTCCCATCTACAGCCTTTACAAATTCATAATGATCTGATCAAAGGTATGACCTGTAGCCTGTGACAATGGATTTAGTCATGCAAAGAGTAAAATCCAAGATGGCTGCTGGCGGCCATGTTTTTCGGCTGAACGACCCCAAAATGACTCGTTTCCCATCTACATGTCATTGTTAACATACATGACAAATTTCTTGAAGTTCCGACCAAAGCTACG